>JAQGAY010000067.1:0-61181 GCA_034698085.1 Polydesmus angustus
TTGCACCGAAACTTGAATTCAAGATTTTTTGGTTAAATCTAGATTTAGAAGTCCGGTGGCAGCGAAATTATTGTACTCCGTAGCCACCAGATATATTACGCGATTAAATCTTATGTTTATGCCACCAATTACATAATATAAAAATAAATAATGATAAAACGAATTTGTGGGCCCTGAGCCTCGCATACTGTACATTATTTTGAATGGCTAGGTTGTTGTTGTTTTTGGTTTTAAAAAACCATAATATTCTTAAAAAATTCAATTTTATTTGGTAAAACTCGCTTTCGTATACCAACAAAAATTTAAATTTATAAAATCCAATACTGAACAATAATTACATTTAAGCCGCATTTTTTTTTTTTTATTATACGGTATTTTTGACATTGTAAATAAATTATCAGTTTAATTATTAAATACGTGCGAATTTAAGTAATCGCTCGCGAAAATAATTTGATCAATCTTGATAATAATTTGTTATTTCCAGATTTGCTTTCATTATTAAAAATAAATTAAAATTTTTTTTTTTTTTTTTGTAGATCGCGATTGTTGAAGAAAAGAAAAAAAAAACCAGAACAAGCTTATTGGATACGAATAACGTCTCGGAACAATGGGACTGTTTTTTTCTTTTTCTTCTTCTGTTGTTTTTCTTGAAGCTTACGGTTGAATTCCGCTAGGTGTCGCGTTACACAGTGTGCCGCCGCCGTTTGTGGGCGTATCTAAGTCGAAGATCACGTGTTTGACTGGGCATCATCATCACCCACACCCCCTCCTCTCTCTCTCCGTCTCTTTCTCTCTCTCTCTCGCTCTTTTTAGCTAAAAAGAAAAAGTAAAATCTTTTGGGAAGAAGACGCTTTCATTCACTCAACTGATTCACTCAATTAGGTCTCGGCTTTTGCTCGTGACGCACGTGCTTCACAGCTTCACGTGTCACCATCACTAATTTCATTTTCCAAAAAAGAGTGGAAGAAAAAAAAAAAGTTTTAATCCAGAGAGAAGAAGAAAAAAAAAAAAAAAAAAAAATACCAGCCAACTTTTCTTCGCATCTTTATTATTGGCATTCGTACTTAGTTTGTTGTTGGTTGCAAGAATTATTGTTTTCTTAAAATTCTCCCCGATCAAAAAATTATGATGGAAATTGTTTTTATTTTTTTGATTGATTAAGTGTGTGTGTGTATTTTTAAAACAGTGATGGACAGATAAGAGAAGAAGGGGAAAACTAAAAGAGGTGAAAAAACGGGAACTTATAATGTGACCCGTTTCGTTTAATAATAATAATAATTTTTTTCTCCTATTAAAAGAAGAAGATTCTGAAATAATAATAATAAGAAAAAAAAAGTTGAAATACTGCACACGCGCGCGCGTGTATATTTATGTACGACGATGAACGCGATAACATTCTTCAGCATCACCGTCCCGTTCGTAGGGACAACTCTTCTATTTACCATTTTGGTGTTGATTAGTAGTGGACTAAATGGCGGCGATGATGGAATTGTCTCAGCCGCTTTCACCGGGGTTTTAGCGGCTCCTCCGGCGGCTAACGTCGGCGGTGGCGGTGGACGAAACGGTCCGCGCTCCAGCGGGGTTCCTTTAGTGGGAGAAGATACGAATAATCGAAAGAGGAAAGGCAAAAAGAATACAGGTATTTAAATTTTTTTTTTTTTTTCTATTTAATATTATTTTAAATAAAATTATTATTAGCGAAGATAATCGCGGCGAATGATTATTATTGTTAACAGTTTAGTCACAGGTGTTAACACTTGTCACGTGGTGAGTGTTGTTTTTCATCCGTGTGATGTTTTCCTAAACTTTTTTTTTTTTTTTTGGTTTTGTTGCTTCTATCGGTACCGGGATAGATAGAAAGATGGGAAATATAAGAAAAGGGAGGGGGGGAGAGAGATAGAAAGATGACGTGCGTGGAGGTCGCTGATCTCGCAAAACCAAAAACTCCAAAAAATTCCGAGAACATTTATTTTTGTCCCTTCCAAAATTTTCGTTGACATTTTATTATGGTTAACCAACTTTCTCTCTCTCGAAGTTAAACTAACCGCTCCTTATTTTATTTTTTTTCGTATATATTTATATATTGTAACCCCTTATGGAATTTGTGGTCCACCTCAAAAAAATAAATATATGTGAATTTTTCCATATATTTTTATGAACTGAAGAGCAATACCGTACAACACCCACTTTTTTTTTTTTGTGTGTGTTTCTTTTTGCCGAAATAACCCTCTCCCTCTCTCACCTTCTCGTCGCGCTCTTTCACGCGATTTGTGGTCTGAAGGTGTGTGTTTACGTGTTTGTTGTTTTTTTTTTCCTTTACTGCGATCATCATGTTTGTTTTGATCGTTTCTCATCCTCATTCATTGTTGTTTGTAATGTTTTTCCGGAGGTGTTGATTTTTTTTTTGTTTTTGGGTTGGTGTTCTCGTCCGGCCCACTACCAGTAATTCACGAAAACAACCGGTAACTGCCTTAGTAGCATATATTATATTACGGTATATTGTGTGGCCACTGGGATTTTATAAATCGAGATTAATAGCTTTAGTCGTCGCCCAAAGAGAGTTTTCGCCATTCAAACACGATTTTTTTTTCTTAAGTGAAATTAGAACTTTTAAGACGCGCTTGAAATGACGCTAACGAACAGATTTTGCGTGCTAATTCAGATAATGCGTGTTAATTAATTCGAGTGTGATTTTAATTTTGTCCTTTTGGTGGCAGTTACACAGATTTAAGAAATGAGCTAGGTAGCTAGGATTAAATAACACTAAATGGCATAACAATGGAAAAAAATTCGGAAGGCAAATTTAAAATCGATGGTTTTGATTTTTCGTTGCTTGCTGGTTTTTAATCTAAACTAGGCAACTTAATTTCTTAATTTGCATGTGCAGAAATAAAAAAAATTAAAATTAAAACTTGAGTTTAAAATATGCGCATGGTATACTGTATGCGTTTTTTTAAACCGTTAAACATTTTTTTGGGTCTTCAAATTTTAAGAAATTGAGATCAGTGTAAATCAAAGACTAAATTAAACTACACCAATAAGTTACTGAATTTTTTAATAGAAATTACGCGATAAAACCTTTATTTTTTATTATTATTTTGCTGTCATCAGAAAATCTGGGTTTTATTTAAATCTCGTCTTACTCTGGCTTAAATTTGTCATGCCAATCTGGTCTAACAAAGACAAATTGGGACCCAAATTAAATAAATAAAGTTTATAATATGTTGAGGTAACCAAATAACGTTAAAAGAAAAAGCATACCAATTTTTATACTGTACAGCACCTACAAGCAGGAAGTTACGTTTAAATCTCTTTTAGGTTTTTAATTTCTTTTTTCTCGAAAATCTCGTTCGCAATCTTGTAAAATTTTAATCCCGTTCAATAAAACTTCCCTTTTTTTCGGAAAATTTTGAAACGTAATTTATTCGCCAAGTTTCGATGTAGTACCGGTACAGTGCAATAAAAACGAAAACTTAATCTCATCCCGGAAAGATTCGTCATTATAATAATTATATTGTACTGAAATTGTAACCTTACAGTATAATATCGAATTTTTGTAGCCAGCAATTATTTGTGCGTACAAGTTGATGTTCTTCTCCAAGGTTGAAGTCGGTTTGTCTCTAGAAATGTTAACGGTGTAATGTATAGTTTGCGTCGGACTAAATGAAGTTTATTTATCAAAAATCTTTGCTCGGATGAATGAATGAGCTGGAAGTCGCTTGGCGCCAATTCCAATTTTAGGAGAAAGCGATGTAATGTGCTTTCCATTCATCTAGCGCATGCACACACCGCGCGACGGCTTCGATGAGATAAATTGAGTACAAATGTGAATGTAAAGAGCAAGTTGTACTCGTCGTTTTCATGATATTAATAAACCCTCCGCACACTTTTCCCCCCTTTAAATTTATATAGTAGCCCAGTCATAATAAGAACAGGCGCCATTTTTATTATCCAAAAAAACAGAAATTTTTTTTTAAAGTTCTCCATTACGTTTTCATGTACTCAAATTGATATTTGGAATTGTTTATCGAATTAGGTTAGCGTTTTAAATTTGGACGAACGGGTGTGTATCGGTGTTATTGATGTATTAAATTGCGCGCAAATGAGCTTAAATGGCGTTGTTTGGGGCGGAGACTTGATTTTTGATACGCGTTTTGGGGATAGTTTTACGCATTCGCATTTTTTTTATTTCATTATTGATAAGCTTATGTAAAAGAAAACGAAAATTTTATAATTTTCGTTCGAAAGTTCTTCTTGCTGTTTAAATACGGTTCATATAGATTAAATTTTGTTAGGCACTGTGTTGGCAAAAAAAACCGTACATAACTGAATTAGTATTAAATTTTTTTAATAATCTAAACATATAAATGACACATGGAAAAACTTTATTTTATAGGCTTTTTTTTAGCATTTAATTGTTCTATTATGTTTTTAAAATATCTTTCTTTGGGCAGCAACACCAGCATTATATGCATTCACTATGCCTGGCTGCATCATCGAGTTCGTCTAATGCCATTTTAATACATTGGCGCACGTCTTCAATATTCTAATCTCAAATTAAGAAGACTATAAAATATGGGGTGGGATGCAAGAAAAGATTTACATGTACAAGACAAAAGAACGAAACATGGAACTTATGCAGGAGACAGGGACAATTTCGATTAAGCTTTGCTACGTGTGTTGAAGCCCGTAGAGGATATTTTATACATAGAATAGATCAATTAAATATTAAAAGTTTTTTTAAAAAAAGTTTATCCATGTGTCATTGAAATATCTTTATTATTAAAAGGATTTAATACTAATTCAGTTGGGTACTTTTTTTGTGTAACGCTGTACAGTATAAATAAATACACACTGTTATTGTAACGAATACACGAACCAAATTTCGCGTTGAATGCTTTGTGGCTATGAAATTTCTTAATTAGATTTAAAGCCTAAAAAAAAAAAGAGATTTATTTTACTAAACGAGTTTAAATTTCATCATGCAGGATTTAGAATAACATCTTTCTAGAGCGACATTTAAACTTACTTTAAATAAGTTTTAAAAAGTCTCGCGTAGGCCTACCATTGTCATAAACATTTTTGGTTTGGTGTTGGTGACAACGACGTAAACAATTTAACAAACTGAGATCAACTTAAAATAAGAATTTAATAAAATTAGATTACTGTATTATTGACACCTTTTCAAAACAATTTTTCTAGTATTTGGTATTAACCAGATTTATTAAAACACATTTTTAAAACCTGATTTTGTTTGCTTGAGCAAACGCGTTTAATCATCCAATCTTTTGATGGTCCTAATAAAATAATAGATTGGTTAATATCGTAGAAAACTGACTGATATCACTTCAGTAATATCATTTATTTATTTATTAATTTTTTTTAATGTAAATAAAATTAAAGTAGATCTTCCTAAAATAATAATACCGTATTAGCCAGATGCAGTAAACTTAAAAATTTAAATTCTTTCGTCATAGGAAGTGGAGTTAATCATAAGAACCAACAAAAAAGCTTAACCGCAAACTTTTATTTAGAGTAACGTTCTTAATTTAAAGCCAGTGAAGACGTATTTTTTGCCGTACGATACCGTAAAGAGATTACTTTTTTTTTTTTGGTCTTTCGCTTTTTGGTTCGTACATATTCGTCGTCTCATCTCTTGGGGTAAACCCGGGATCCTAACTACGTTTTTTGATTTATAATATTATTTTGACGTTTGAACCGAGATTTTCCTCTTTTTTTTTTTTTCTTCATCTCTTTGATGGAAATGTGTGTTTGGAAACGCAAGCAAAAGCTGAGTGAAAAATGAATGGACAAAGCGATAAAGCAGCTGACATGTCCAAGATTGGTTGCTAGCTCTCTCTCTCTCTCTCTCTCTCTCTCTCTCTTTCTTTCTCTCTTCTCTTATGTAAAAGTGTAATAACTAGGAAGTGAACTTTGAGTTGGGGTTTTTTTTCCCTTCTTCTATTATTATTTTTTTTAGCGTAATGGGTTTAATGACGTTGAAAAACGTTTTCATTCGCTAATGCATTTTAATTACGGTAAACGCTTAATGTACCGAAAGTTGAATAATGCAAATTTTTAAATAAGTCGTGTTGACATGATGCTCGATTTTTAGCTTTGTTTGTTTTTGTTTTTTTTTTATTAAAGAAAAAAAAAGTCGAAAGGAAGAAAATACTGTAATAGGAAGAAACGTTAAACGTTTGTTTACTAGGCGAGAGAGTAAGCAATTAATAATGTTGTTTTCAACACCTGCGTGATGAAACGGAAAATGTAAATCGTGGGCTGATAATTACTTCAAGTTTGAAATCATCTTAATTAAGGAAAAGAAGTGATTTCAAGTTTACGCACATTTTAAATGCTTTTCTATGAGTATCGAAAGAGAGAGATAAGTCTGCAATTTGTTTATATTACATGTACTACAGTATCTCGAAGATAAAAAATTCCATTAAATTAGTTAAAACCATTATTTATTTATGCACGTATATATATTTTTTCTATAAATATTATAAATTTTGACGTGTTATTTTTGGTGTTCCATATGGCTGAATATTATTATGCATTACGACGAGACTAGGCTTAGTTTAGATAATTTGAGGTCAATTAAAAATAACTGGCAAGCTTTATTTACTGTTTTAAAAAAAAATTCTTTCTTAAAAAAATTGAAAAGTGAAAACTTATTTTGGAAACGAAATAAATCTTTTTAGAATTTATTAAATTTTCCTTTTTACGACTTTTTTTTATATCTTGAAATGTGCGTTTTCACAACTTCTTTAACAGATCTTAAATTTTCTCAGCTCAAAAAAAAAAAAAAAAAAAAAAAATTGGAGAAAGTTATATTATAAACAACGTATGACCCTCTTTAATTTTTAATTAGAAATAATAATTATTATGCAGACGATGTCATACGGTTATAGATGAGGCTACTTTGCGTATTTATTCGACGTTTTAGAATTAAGATTTAAATTGGTGCTATTGGTTCATTATTTTAAGCAATTCTTAGCATTGCAAAAGGTTTTTTGATGCGTTAAAAATTAATAGGGAGTCTACGGTTTAGCGTGTATTTCATGTACCGAGCAAAATTTTGGTAACGTTATACTGTACGTATTAATTTTTTTTTTTTTATTTTAAAGTGTATTCTAGTCACCGAAAACAAAGTTTGTTATTCAATTTGCGGTTGCTTAATGAATCTTTTGTATTATACCAAGTACCAATTTACCTACAAGAATTAAACCTTCACGTTATTACGGTATCGTAATTTTAAGTTTTCCTTAGCTGACGTTACCGTATTGTTTTCATTTTTACGGATCGACCGTAACCTTTCATTGTAATTTTCTAAAGTGTAAAAAATTTATTAAATGAATAAATTTTTGGTTTAGATATTTTTAGCAAATTAAATGCTAATTAAAAATTAGATTTATAAACCATCACTTATTGTAGAGTACAGTATTATTACGAGTTTCCTCTTCTTAACTTATCTATTTATATCGATTACTAATTTTGACAATTTTCCCGTCGCAAGGACTGTTGAAAGTGAGTGAACAGACATGTTTACAAAGCAGTTTTAGTCTGCCTTTGGATAACGATTAGTTCCGGTTTATTTAAGTTGGCATTTGCAAGTTTACTGTGCCTCGCCGTAACACGTGAATTGCCGCTACTGCTACATTGGAGGAGGTTGCGATATTTTGCCAACTACGTACCGGTTATTCGAAGACGACAATCATTTCGAAGCAATAATAATATTACACTATTTTTTTATTAGAGTTATTGCGAAAGTTCTTTAGTTCACAGACAATTATTATTAAAATTTTAAAAAAAGGTGTTCTGATGATAGAGTATCAGTAGGCTATAAAGCACTCAAGGCTATTACGATGTTGAAACGATAATCAATACACCGTTATCATTTTAATTACCGTTAATAACTAATATTCGTAACACGGTAACCTATAGTCATATAGCAAGCATTGCTTTAATAATGCGTTGTCACCCGGTATTTTACTTTTATTTCAATTTTGTTGGTTTTATTTTCTTGAGCTAAATTGAGATTAAGGTACAAGTTGGACGAAATTTTAAAACTTTAAAAAAAAAAAATTACTGTATTTAAATCATAGCTTAAATGTTAATGTTTAAAGCTATCAAAAAATGATTTTGCTGCATCTTGTATTTAATCTAAGTTAAGAAATTTATGGATTTACGTGGCGGTTTTATTTTTAAATGGTAGCCTATTATTAAAATATGGTTTTTGAACGGTTTTCACTGTGGTTCAATAACAAATAAGCCAAACTTTAACTAGGGATTTTTAATTTTATAAGCAAAATATTAAAATTGGGACTATAATTATTTTAACATCGTAGCAATATTTTTGAAATAAAAATATGCACATATTTACTGTAACAGTGTAAGTATATTATATAGTATTGTACAGTAATGGCTTTCGTTCGGTATTTTTTGCTACAAAAAAATTGGAAGATGCAACAATAATTTTGTTACTAAATACAAAAGAAAATTGATCATAAACTTCAATTTATTTTACTGTATGTTGTACAATATAACTTATTGTTTTAAAAAATTAAAAAAATAAGTTATATTTGTTGGTTCAAATCTCTAAATTAGTGGATTTCCATTTTTTTTTTTTTTTGATTACGTATCCCTAAGACGAAAATAAGTATTTATTACAAGCAGTGCTCCTAGTACAGTGGCAGGGCAAAATTTTAATTTTAAAAAAATAACAAATTTAGCCCCTTGGCGAACCCCTCCTTGAAGACTTCTGCTCTAAAATTCGGGAAAATTTTATTCATAATATTAATTATCATGCATTGGGGAGCTATGAATAATAAAATACAGTTTGGCGTACTTTTTAATGGATTACCGTGTAGTTTTATTTCATCTTTGCGCCGATCGAAATTCGTTGCTACATTTTTTTTTTTTTTTTTTTGTTAAAACTTTAAATCAAGATTAAGTTAATCGGTGGCAACGAAATATTAGGGTTGAAAAGTTGGAAAAACATTCAAGGGCAAATTAAGATAAGAAAGTGTGGGCGAGGAGGGTTGAGGCGGATGCGAGGGGGATCAAAACTCTGTTTTATGATTTTGACTGGTTTCAAACTCTATCTATCACACACACAGAGATCTTGCACACACTTAACATTAACTCCATAGGCTTGCTTCCTGACTTTTTGCCTGTCTACGACGCGCGTAAATATAAATACATGTAAATAGAATTAATTTACTTATTATTATTATTAAGTCGTTATCGTTTTTTTTTCCCCTCTTTTTTCTTTTGTAAGATTATTTTTTTTATTATTTAAAAAAGTTGTGGCGAATTGGGCGTTAAAGGGTGGAAAGTTGGCGATGGTTTTGATGATTTACAGAGCTCGGAGATGTGACGGGTGCTGAGGATGGCATTGTGCGTCGCCATGATAATCTTAATTATGATATGGCAAAGATTGAGTAAGACGATTGAAACGCGCGATAAAAGTTTTTTTTTTTTTTCTGTTTTCGAAAGGATTTAAGCAGCATGAAAAGAAAGTATAGTCAATAAAACTCAATTTCTAAGCATTTTATTTTTTCTTCGGTGGTCAAAGACCGGTTTTTAGTGGCAGAGAGAGAAAAAAAATAGACCACACAACTACAAATTGTAGCTACTTTTTTTTTTTTTCGTTCTTCTTCTATATATTTTTAAATTAGTTTATTTACAGGTTTTTGCATCTCTACCGCAGTTTCCTCACGCACGAACCACTGCCAGGATTGGATTATAGCGTATTCGAAAGAACGGGGGGTAAAACGATAACTGGTATACATGTAGGTTCGCTCTTTTAAATTCATAAGTTAGTGATGTGGAACCTTTTTCGGCGTATTTAATTATCAGACACAATTGGCGAAACGTGATTAATTTACAATCTTACGACGAATCGAATGGTTATTAATTTTTGCTTGAAATTAAAAATTAGTGCTTTAGCTACAATGCGCGCGGATCAAGTTGATCGCAAAAATTCGTTAAATATCGAAAAAATAATTTTATTTTATCGAAATTAGAACATAGGAAAACAGCATTTCTATTACCTATAAGTTTTTTTTAAAAAAAAATTTACAGTGTACTGCAATAGCTACTTCTTTTTATCAATGATGTTATTTTAACACGAGTAAGCTGGAGTGTTAGGGCGAGGAATCCTTCTTCCCCCACTTACGTAAACATTTAAATTTTATTAAGTCGTCCGCTACAATAATACGGAATGTTTTTCCCCGATGATTATCCGCGCTTTAAATGTTTTTTTTTTCGATAATTATCTGTACTTTAAATGTTTTTTAATGTTTGGCATTGTAATCGCGGATAATCCAAATTGACCGAAAACGGACACAAATCAACACAAAAATAACGTTAATGTAAACAATTTTTATTTGCTGTAGAGGGCTTTCACGTGCAATTATGACTTAACCAACAGTAGCCTTCTGTGCTTAAAAGTTTATTGGTGTACTTTTTCACAAAAACTGCAGTACTGTTTTTACACGGGGGATACGTCCCTGAAAAACACGTGTAAAAAAAATTCGTTTAAAAAAGTAATAGGGGAATTCTGTGACATTATTTAAGGGCTATCGAAAATACATACAGTATTAGCTGAGTATTATCAAATTATAATTAATACATAAATAAAACTATAAAAAATTTCCAAAATAAGCAAAAACTATTTTTGAAATTGGTTAAAAACTGGTGTTATTTCAAAATTTCTCGTGTAAAAAGAGAATTAAATTTATTTTGAAACCGTGTTATTTCAAATTCGTGTAAAAAAAAAAAAATCCGTGTAAAACAGTATTAGGTATATTTCACGCAAAAAAAAAAAAGAATAAAAAAAGCAAAGGCAGGCCGTGGTTAATCGAGAGTTTTACTGTATTTTTATTAATTGCAAGTTTTTTTTACCTCTAGTTATTTTATGCCATTATTTCTAAAATATTTTCTCGCTTCGATATTATCATACTTGGTTCTATATCAATAATTATGCAGCTCATTAACGTTAAAAAATAGTTATTACCTGTATAATAGTTTAGATTAAAATAGTTCAAGTTTCTCACGTTAAAGTAAAGCTAGCTTTTCTTTCCCTACGCCGCGTAGCTTAATTTTTACATCACTATTCGTATGAATTTTTTTTTAAAGCTTACAAACCCGTTATAAAGCGGATGTCACGTCACGATTTTAAGAACGAGATTAAAAGTATTGCACTCACATGCGCCTTTTTTTTTTTAACGCAAACGTATAACGGGGAAAACACGTACCGCAAACTCTTTTTTGCGAATACTGCACTTCATTATGTTTATGTTATAGAGGCCCGAAAAAATATTGGTTCATGATTCCCCCAAAAAAAGTTTTAATCTGGTTCTGAACATTATGCATAATGTCAGGAACATAAATATTTTTCCGCGTTTTATATTTATTGGCTGATATCTAATTTAGGTAATTAAAGATTGTAGAAAAAAAAAAAAACTTTTTAAAATGACACAATTTTTAATCAGATCATTTGGAATGCAGCGTAAATATTTGCAAGGGAAGTAATTTTTAAACTACTTTCTCACTTTTAATTGTTTATCTGGACGTAGTAGAAGGGGGAGATGCATACTTTTATATCTCATTTTCTCGAAATGTATTACATTATAGGTTGTGTTTTTTTTTTCTCCTCCCTTCCATTTGCTCGGCGCCAGGCTTGTCTCTTCATTTTTTTTTCTTCTTTGGGCGATATTTTGGCGCCAAGCGGCCTCGCCATTGATCATCAATATAGATCGTTTTATATCAATATAAGTAAGAGACGGGGTAGAGAAAAAACAAAGTTGGAGTTCAAGAAATGCCTCAGAATTTATTTTTTTATTTAGCTTTTTTTTATCGTTTTGTTTGTTTTTCAAAGTTGTTTGCTTTTTTTTTCCTCTCTCCCTCCCCCCTCTCCTCTTTTTTTTTTATTATTTATTTATATAATTATGAATTTGATAGAAAAAAAATGAAAAGTTTGAAATTGCTCAACATTTTTTTTATCTTGGACTTTTACCACTCATTTCGCTTTATTTTAACGAAATGTTCGCCTATGCGTATACTGTACACTACAATAATAATACGTAGAAAATAAAATTGTATTTAATAAAAAATATTTTTTTTCTAATTCGCATTCGTCGCTGGTGCGCATGCGCGATCCATTCATCGAAAGGGTTGAACGCCCACATATAATATTTAATTTGATGTATGAGTTTTTTATAGTCGTCAAGCAGACTCATTAGACTGTTACAGTCAGCCACAGCATCGGATGTCTGCCATTTTCTTTCTTTTTTTTTTTTTATTTCTAACTTAGGTCCTTTATTATTCTTTTTTTTTTTTTTTTTTTGGTTGCCATATTGTTTGTTGTTTGGGACTATCTCGTTCTTTCGACCGGCACTTTCAAAAATCAAAAACTTTTTTTTGTTTGTATCTTATTCTCTTTTAGTTTTTGATGTATATATTACACGGTGTCCAGAAAAAAACGAACCCGAATGAATTAGTACAGTGAAACTCGCTTATAGTGCGAATTTTTTTCGGTCCCTTGAATCGCATTAAAACCTGGAAATGCTATAAATGTATTTAAAAGTGTTTTCTTAGGGAAATGAAACATTTACTCAAAAATATTTTTTTTATCCAATTTTTTTGGCCGTACTTTTCATTCATTCTGTAATTGGCACGAAAAAACTGCACACAAAGTTCACAATTTTTAAAATTCTTATATTTGAAATAAATTATTTTTTTTAAAAATATTTATTTAAGTGGAGCGCATTATAAGTGGGCCTGTTATACAGACTTTTAGTCTCTGGGGACCCAAATATGGTCGCACTTTAAGAGGGTTTTTTTAACAAATGTTCCAATGGCGTTGTCCAAGGGACTGGACAAAAATCGTACTATACGCGGGTTCGCACTATAAGCGGGTTTCACTGTATTAAATCTTTTTAAATTCTTGTAATCTAATCTAATTATTTTAATGGCACATAGATGTCTTTAACGTTTATTTTTCTATTTTGCGTACAAAATATTATTTTTCGGCCTCAACACACACATAGCAAAACGCACCATAACCTCTTGTTATGCAGTGCAACTTGATCGAGTACTGGTCATGCCTGTATCATACGTCACTGGCGCACTTCTTCAACAACTCAAACTTAAATGAAATAGACTGCAAAATATGAGGTGTAATGCAAAAAAAAAAAAAAATTTACGAGAAAAAAAATCAAACATAGAATTGAGCGAATATTGGCTTCATGGCAGTTGCAGAGACAATTTCGATTATGCCAGAATCAATACCGAAGGAAGATATTTGGAACACAAGATAAATCAATTAAATTTTTAAAAAAAGTTCTTAGAGCAAAGTTTTTTTCATGTGTCATTAAAATATTTAGAATATTAAAAGGCTTTAATACTAATTCAGTTGGGTGCACTTTTTTTTACACCGTGTACATACTACATATATGTGTGTGTGCACGACGTCTCCAATCGCGTAATTTGTTGATGGCCACTTGTTTTTATTGTTGCCTTTGACTGAAGCTTGCATTATTATTATATTTTTTTTTGTTATCTGGGCCATCTCTATCATCCGGCGCCATCATTTTATTTATTTATTTATTTTTATTATTTGAATCGTGGTCGAACTACACGAGCCAAAAAGTTAGTTTTAAATAAAAAAAAGTTTAGAGAGAGAAAGATAAAAAATCAAACAAACGGCCGGAAATGAAACGATTTCAATTAAAGACCACCAGGGGGCGCGTTTGCACACAATCGATCAGACTTGAACATGATTCGTGACTTTCTTCTTATTTTTATCTCTCCATTTTCTTTCTCTATCTCTTTTTCTTTGCTTTATTATAATAATATATAGAATGAGAGAAGGCGCGTGCATATTTTTATAAAGATGGCTGCTTCCCTCTTTTTTGTGTGCGTGTGTGTGTGTGTACTGCCGCCGCCATCTTTGTTGAAATCCTCGATGATTTTTACCTCTTCATATGTAAATTTGTTGATGGAAAAAACGGAGGGAAAAAAAAAAAGAGTTGAAGAGAATTATACTTTGATTTTGAATGAACTCCCCATCACACAACAATTTTTTTTTATATATATACAAGAGTGTATTTATATATTATGCAGCGTCACGCCGTTTCCACTCATTCACGCAGCGCCAATTTTATGCATTTTTTAAAAGTGTTTTTAGATGTTTGATCAGATTTTTTTTTTGGAGGGGGGAAATCTTCTGTATTGTATACATGTATTATTATATATTTTAGATGCGAAAGTAGCCTATATAGTCATTTTTTCGTTTTACGCGTACTCATTATATACGATTGAGTTTCTCTATGTCTAAATGATGTAGAGAAAAAAAAATTTTCGATTTTACGCGGCGGTATCAATTATACGCGGTTTACGTATACGCGTTTCCTGGTTATACTTCCGTTTTCTAAGCTCGATTAGGAGAATTTACTATTTAGTACGTTTAATTATTATGGTACTGTAACCGGGTTAATTTATGCTGGTCATTGTATTGATAAACAATGAAAATTAAAATTTAATTAGCAGACACACGCAATTGCGTATCTGATTTAGGAACACTATACAAGAACGGCGACGCATGCAAACCCGGTTATAGTGCGATTTAACGGACGGAACAAAATTCGCACAATATCCGGGAAATGCAGAAATTTTAATTAAAGTGTTTTTTAATTGAAATGAAAGATTTACTCAAAAATAAGGTGTTTCAGTTTCATTTTTTTGCTTTTTTTACAAACAATCTGTAATTGGCAAGAAAAAACTGTCCGGAAAATTCTTAATTTGTAAAATTTCTATATTTGCCATAAAACATTTTTTTTAAAAAAAGTTTATTTAAGTGGATCGCATTATAAACTGACTTTTTATACAGACTTTTAATCTTTGGGGTCCAAGATATGGTCGCACTAAATGCGGGATGGCACTGTAAGCGAGCGCTCTTTAACCGGGTTTTTTTAACACATGCTCTAATGGCGTTGTCCAAGAGACCGGGCAAAAATCGCACAATAAGCGGGATCGCACTATAAGTGGGTTTCACTGTATTATTTTTACTAGTACAGATGTAACTGCCAAATATTTTATTTACTTATTATTTTAATCACAAATTTTCATAACTTTTGTAGATTTAGAAGGTGGCTTTTTTTATTTTGAGTCTCAGACCCTATTCTTGCAGTAGTATTTTCGATATTTGTAAGCAGTATGCATCCTGCTTTTTATGGGGGAAAAAAGATGTAAAGCCAAGTGTGGGTGAATAGGATGAAAATATAGTCAGGCCTGACTATAGCATTATTAAGCTTACATGTAAATAATGGCGCGAGGGGGACCTTGAATTCGCAGACTATGCAAAGGATTTACATAATTATTATTAGTTTTTTTTTGTAAGGTAATTTTATCGTTTTAAATACCTACTAGCATTAATTAAGTAATAATCACGAACTGCGTTTTTCATTTTTTTAATATTTTTTTTTTTCTCCCAGTAATAATTTATTAGCTAGACTTTAATTAGTTTGAGAAATTATTTCTATCGCCCACACATGTACAAATGCAAATTAGCGAATGAACATAAAACATAAAAACTAATGACAGGTAGACGGAAAAATTAATTTCTTTGACTCGAAACATCTATATTATTTTGTTTTGAAGGTTTTTTTTTTTATTATTATTATTATTTAACAAAAATAACCTACGTCATAATTGAATTTTCAAACGAATTATTTTTTAATTACGTCGGGGAAAAAAATTTTTTTTTATCTGTCAGTGTGGGCCTAGTTTTTCGAACTCCGAAAATAGTATTAGTAATGTGGTAAGGCCTACATGTGTCATAAAAATAATCTTTCTGTACGGTATTCGCTTGAAGTTGATGTTTATTATTGAGTGCTTATGTAACAACACAGTTATTTTATCTGGCGATAAAAGTAATGGCTAGTTCCGAACTTGTTTATACAAATTTCTAATTTTTTTTTTTTTTTTGCGTCTTCTTTTAATGTATACTGTATCGGCGTTTGAAGCGAGGAGGAAAACGCTTTTACGAAGTCTTGAAAACTTTATGAGAGAAATTTAATGATGTCAGTAGAGTATCTTATTTAGCTTCCAGCAAAATTATTACTTGAATGTAAATATCAATTATTTTTTGCCAGATGCAAGTCAAGTTATAGAAGGACTAGCTTTGTTGTCACCGATTATTATTATTCAGTGATGATAAACTTATTCTTATTTTTTTAATCCGTCCAGAAATAAGTGTCCGCTTTCCATTAAAAATTAATATTTTTAAGAAATTATAAAATTAAATCAATAGAATTATATATTTTATTGAAACTAAACTGCAAATATCGTTTCTGAAAAACTTTTACTAGTAAATTTGAGTCATTTAAGCTGAATCACTCAATTCTATTAAATTATCAATGCGTGATAAACGGCTTGCTTTAGTTTTGGACTTAAATTAGGTCTTTCACGACCGTTTCGTATCAAAATATTTTCCATATCTTTCATTATTTTCTTAGACCGGAGCTTCTATTTATTTATATTAGGTCTTGAAAATTCCTGTGTTTGATCGAAAATTTTTAATTTAAGAAAAACTACAAAAATTTTTAGTTGCTGCCAAAAACTTTACCTATAACAATAACAAGTCAACTTTTAAAATTTATTTTAATTTTTGGAAAAAAAAAAAATCGAAATCGGACACTTATTTTTGGACGGAGATAGTACTATATTAAAAACTGCATATACCCAACGTGTATTTAAAATATATACGGTAACTACGTTCCAGTTTAAGATTTTTGTCTTATGAGGTTTGTTTATTAAAATGTAGGCTAACCGTATGACCTTTCCTTTAGGTGAATTTAACCCTTAAAATTATTGTTAACACGGAATCTTATCCAAAAAGAATTAACCCGGGAGTTTAGGCTACCAACTAATAACACGTTAATCGCTCTCATTGACGTAATGCATAACCTTTAAATATGTTTTTTTAGTGGAAGGGTGGGTTAGGCTCGGATGGAAAAAGAGTTAAAGAGGGAGAGATCAGAAATGATTATAAAAAGTGGGTTTTGAGGATTATGAATCATCCCGGAGTCTGTGCCAAGTTGTCCAAAAACAACTACTCTACTGTTGATTTCTTTTCCTTATCTATTTTCGGTATGTTCATTCATATTAATATTTTACTAAATTATTAATCAGAATGACTTAGTAGGGATGGACTTTGAACTCAAAATGATTGTATAAGCGAACATTTTTTTTTTTTTTTTTGAGGTCTGACATCAATGAATTAAATCAAACAGAAAGGAGTTTATTAATTTTGGTTTCCGAGAAGGTACTTTGCAATTTCCGCCTGTTATTAAATAAAAGCCTAGCTGGACGTTAAACTTAAAAATGGTGCCATTTTATAGAAAAGCTCAAAAGATTTTACTGTAAAAAAATTAATTCTTTAGTTAATTAAAAACAATTTTTTTTTGTTAAAGGAAATATGAATTTTAGTAAATTGTTCTAAAATTATTTATGTATTACCGGTATACATTTACATATTTAAAGCTATTATGTTAAGTTTCGATGCTCGTGAGAAAGCTGTGCGTATTGAATGGTTTTTAGAAACAAATTCAGATGCACTAGTGACTAGTTCAATAAAAAATTAAGAATTAATTCCAAATAGCGCATATTTTGAATGTCTGAATCCATTACTAATTCATCATTTTTTAATTGTCGTTGCATTTTTGTTTCTCTATTGTTATCATAAGGATGATAAGGTATAGTAAAAAGACAACTTTTAAATTTTTATCACTGCTATGTTTTTATTAATAACCCGCAAAACACCCGGTACAGTGCTTCTTCAAAAATACTACCTTTCCCACAAATAAGCCCTAGCACGATTTTTGACGTCGCGAACGATATAACTGTATGCCCTAACCCAAAAACGAGTGAGTTTCTGGTGTATTTATTTAAACAGTCATCTACATGTACCGTTTTTCCATGGTGCTGTAGTTTTTATTTTATCTTTTAATGGAAGAAATCTAGAAAACCAGTAAAAAGATTTAAAACCAGCCAAATGTGTGTTTTTTTTTTCCAATTAACTGTAGAAAGTACCGATGCATCCAATGATCCAAAACAATGTCCATGTAAGGTATATAAAAAAGGTCCAAAAATTAAATTTGCCCAACTATTTCTACCACCAAGTAAAAACACTACCGGTATTCAAAGCAGGAATTAGGTTTTCAATTGGAGCTTGTTTCAAAATAAATATTAAAAAAAAAAAAACACTTTAAAATGACAATTCGTACCCCCAAAATAAGCACCAAATTGCGCTTTTTCTTACAAAAATAATAATACATTGTCTTATTTCTGGATAAACACAGTATTTCATTAAGTCTATGTTATGGCAAGTACAAATTATATTAAAAGAAATTTTGGCACTGGATTTATGTCGATTTCGAGGTCTTGTGCATGCATGCGCCCAACTTTTTCAAACTCGAGTTCAGTTTGAACATAAGAACGTAAAATAGATGCTCAAACAAGCGTATTGAATTAATGGGAGCATTTAAACTCATTGATACTCGTAAACAGACCCGAAATTATCGTTACGCCGACTATTCAAACTACAGTAGTTTACGTTCGAAAATCTTATTTAAAGAAATTCAAACCTTCCCGTTATTTTATTTTATTTTTTTTGGCGACGAAAACTTTAAATCAAGATTAATAATAAATCCTTTGGCAAGGAAATATTAGAGAGCGTGGAATAGGAACCGGAAGCTAGTGATAAAAAATATGTACATGTATATATAAAAAAAAGGCGTGTACGTCTATTATGAAGAAAGAGAAAGTTGTTGGGGAGAAATTGAGATGATATAAGGTCAATGAACTGTGTAAAACGTTTTCCCGCCCACTCCAAACACTCAAAAGACGAACTTATGAGTAGCTATTTTTTCTCTCTCCTCATCGCTGCCGCTGCTGCTGCTTCTCGTTTGTTTGGGATTTCAAAGTGCGCGACTCAGTCTGATGCACTGTCTGGCCTACTCATTCACTTAGTTGGGGGTGAGTGGGAGTTGGCACTCCGAAAGAGAGAGAGAGAGAGATGAACGGAGAGAGGAGAGGTTGTTGTGTATCTCATCCACATTGTCTTCATGTAAAACTTTTAAGCTTAGTTTTATTCATAAATGTGTATTCCTACATTCTCCCTTATTTTTTTTTTTACATTTTGATGACGCACATATTTATGTTCTTGCATTTTAAATTTGTATTTGTTTTGTAAACGAAAAAGAAAAGAAGATGAAGAAAGAAAAAAAAAAGGGTAAACGGACTGTATGTATTTAGTGGTGTCGGAAGGCGTTGAAAGATGCTAATTTTAATAGGACGATGAGGGCGGGAGAATGTTACGTGTTCCGCTGACCGCATTTTCCCTCTGTAACGTGTACGTTTTCTAGGTTGGACTACCTGATTATTTCCTCAGATTAATGCACGTTAAAATTATTGACATTTAAGGTTTTTGTTTATAAATTTGATTTGTAGCCGATTGCTTTTAATTCCAACTTCTCTAGATAAGCACGGGTATTTTATTGATTTTTTTTTTTTTAAAATTATTGTTAAAAATTATTGTACACCTAATTCTGTTTTTACACGAATTTGAAATACAGTAACACGGTTTCAAAATAAAATTTAATTCTTTTTTTACGCGAGAAATTTTGAAATAACACAGGTTTTTAACCAATTTCAAAAATATTTTTTTGCTTATTTTGGGAATTTTTCATACCCTGTTAATTATAATTTGATAATACTGTTTGTATTTTTCGGTCGCCTTTATTATAATGTCACAGAATTCCCCCAATACTTTTTTTTTGTTACACGTACTTTTTAGGAACCCCGTGTAAAAACAGAATTAGGTGCAATTTTTTTTTTGTAATTAAATTTTTGATTACTTTAATTCGTATTCATAATATTGTGACATTGTTACGAGTGCAAAGCAAGTTAGTATAGCAGGCTAAAATATAAATAGACGAGTCAGGCGAGATAAATACAAATTAATTATTTTTGTTGGCAATACGTAAGAAGTGCATTAAATTTTCGATTATTTGCGGTCATTTTCTTCCTTTTTTTGTTGCATGTTTTGAGGAATTTTAACTTAAAAAAGCAAAAGCAGATGACAGATTTTTTTTAATAAAAAATAAGCCAATATACTTATGAGTACAGATAACTACTTTTTATTATGCCAAAATTGTATGTGTAAGCTTCCTACAATAATTAAAAATTACCCAATAGCATTTTTGTGTTGATTTGTGTCCTTTTTCGGTCATTTTTGGATTATCCGCAAAATTCAGAATTCGCAATTGCAGTGCCAGCCGTTAGTGTGGATAAGCGGGAGTTTACTGTTTCACTTTCTTTTTACAGTTTTATTATTTTAAATTAGGCGGCTGAATTAGACATATATACTAATTTAATAGTGAATGGAGTTCAATAAATCCATTTAGTTTTTACTGATAACACAATTGAATTCTTCTCTTAGACATAATATATTTAATGAGGGTGGAAGACCCAATAAATATTATGAAAAGTACAATGAAAACCAAAATCATAATAAACAAGTACAACAAACAAAAACAACATACCAAATCGGATAAAAACGATACATCAAAGACAATTCAATCAGAGCGGGTAAAAAATTAACATAGCGCCAACTCCAAAACACCACAAATTGGATATTAAACTCCGCATTTCCTGGCTGAATTCGATAGCATACAATTTGGCAAAAAAATGTTTACAAACTTTAATACTGCCGCTGCTTGAAAACTGAAAATATTACAGTCTAGAAATAGCGTACCGCTACCTAAAAGTTTGTGGTCAAGATTTTTCAATCGAGAATCCATTTCTCACATTGAAAAAGTACATTCGTCTAGCATTTTGTGCGCTTTTTTATGATGATATGTCAAAGTAGTAACTTGTGTTTAATACTTCAGGATCTTCTCTGCAGAATGCAAGCGTCCATTTCGTACGTAGATTTACTTTTTTAATTAAAAAAAATAGCCACACTTTTGAAAATTAACTTAAATTTACTTAACCAATTTTGTAAGATGCTGTTCTGAATGTTCTACATTTTCTTTTTATGACTGTGATTTACCCTGAAAATTAACTTGATAATTTAGAAGAAGTTTTTTTAAAAAGTTTTTTTTTTAAGTTTTTTTTTTTTTAGCGCCTATATAAATTTAAATATAAATTATCTCCATTGAGTGTACATTTTCAGTCAAAATAGATAGATAACATTTTTTTTTTGTTTGTTTATTTATTTTCTTTATCTGAGTCAGTGAGATTTTATTCTCTAAGTATTAAAGTTATTGCTATTTCTTGAATGTTGTTGATAGTTAATTGGAAGCGACATGTGTTATCGGTCGTCGGCGTGAAATCAAAATAATCGTTTTCTCTAAAAACAAGCTACTTAAATGGTAAAGTCAATACGTAAAAAAAAAAGTAATAAACCGCAAACTCCTCGTTCTTTACCTTTTCTGTCGACTTCCTATTAATAAAATATAATACGTAGGCCTTATGACATGTAGTGTCTAAAAAGAGAGAAAAAAAAATTGATTTGTTTGTTTTCAATCACGTCGTTTTTATTTAGGTTAGCGTTAACTTACCTTGAAACAACGCTATATGTACATCTATAAAAAACCAGTTATTACAATTCGCTTCCAAATCAAAGTTCGGAAAAAATATATTATTATTATTATAATGTATTATTTTAAACATCAATAAACAACATTGTTTTGACATTTTGGGAAGATAAAGCTTGTTGTTTTCCGTTCGAAGAAAATCGATGAGTTTCTGGTTAATTGAGTTTTCACTGGATTTGGGTAAATTGTGATTTTAAAGAGACAGCGCTTTATCTTCAAAAGAAATTAAAGCAAATCGTACGGAAAATTAATGCCTTTTGGCAAAACACTTTTTTTTTGATTTTGTTGTTGTATGCAAAAACTTAAATTAATTAAAATAAATTGTTTAACTAATAGTTTAAAAAAATTGGTTTGGTAACATGCCAAAAGACATTCAAAGCCTAAAATTCTATAGAATTTGTTTTTATAATATTACGAAGTAATAAGCAATTCAATGCTCGATTTGCAAAGTTCTATTCAACCGGAACGCGAACGATCAAACAATGTTATCAACCGGTACGCCGTTCTTGTACAATTCGAGGACTGAAAATGCTAAGCTTGTCAAATGTTAATTAAGTTTACTCGGTTTTTAAAAGTTTGAATATAATATATATGTATATATATTTTTTAATTTATGGTATTTTCCATCAATAAATTAACTGAAATGTTGGAACTACACACAATCATGTTCAGCATAGAGATTTCAGTTATTATCGCAACGCATAAATTAACTTTTTAATTATTATCATACCGTATTTGTTTTTTAGTGTTTGACGTTTTATTGTTTTTGATTCGATGCCAAATTAAACATATTACATATTCAAAATTACACGACATCTTTAATGGTAGCATAACATTTTAAAGAAAATTAACCGCGCGTTTATATTTTTCATTAGCGTTATGGTTAACCAAAATACCAAAGCCAATTTTTTATTGTTTGTTTTTTTAAAGTGAAATTTCAAAATATTGAATATTTCCATTGCAAAAATATTGTATTGGAAAAATATAATAATTTTCATCGTTATTTGAAGTTTGACGAATAAAATATTTAGTATTCTTAAAAATGTTTGGGGAGAGTTGATTTGATTTCTTGAGAATGGTAGGCAGTATCGAGAATTGCAAACTATGCAAAACATTTTTATTTTATTATTATTTATTATTATTTTTTTTTTTTTCGAGTTAACGAAAGCATGTTTTAAGTTTAAGGGGATATGTGGAAACACCGGGTCAGGCGAATGTTTATTATTTAACATGGCACATTTTGAATTTAAAACAAAATAATAATGCTGTAATGAGGAGAAAAAGATATTAAATTGTTACTGTTAAAATAAATGGGACTCTTTCGTTTGAAATGATTCGAATGTCGCGAATACAGTAATATCGTTTTAAACGTTTGATAAAAAGAGATTTTAAACGAGATTAAATTTATTCGAAGGAGATTTAATAAAATTACTTTCTATAACGAAAACAAAATTGCTCCAAAAAAATAATAAATTTACAAATGCGCAGAATCATAAATCGTCAGCACTTTTTTGTGTGTGGCAACATAGTTTTTGGTCACAGAAGGCGCATTCACCCAGATTTAGGAAGCAAACTAAAAACTTTTTAATAAAATTAATAAATTTTGAACTTTTTCGAGAATAAGTTTTTATTCCGCCGTTCTTTGAGTAATATTTAACTCACTATGATCGAATCGGTATTATACGTTGTTGCCTTATTGTTAAGGCCAAAGAAGGATTATTTTAAATACAGAATAGAACAATTAAATGTTAATAAAAGGCATTAAAATAAAGGTTTTCCATGTTCCATTAAATTGTTTCGATTATTAATTCATTTGGATTCGGTTTATGTCAACGCGTTGTTTATGTCCGCACACCATGTACTGTATGTGCAAACTTATAAACTCCTAAAATTTTGATTTTTATTAGTTGTTTTTTTTTGGCAACGACAACATACTTTTTGTCATCTAGTTTTATAAACTGAGATCCGCGTTAGATAAATCTAGATCATTGGGATGGGGAAAGGCGATTGTGAGAAGGCCAAGCATGAGATTATTTGTTATGGGAGGAAAAGGCTAACGACCAACGTTGTTTCTCCAGTTGCATCTGCTTTTGTCCATTGTAATAAACGGTCACGTCTCGACGTCTGTATGCTTTTTTTTTATTATTTTTTTTTATACATGTACCGCGCTTCAAGTTCACCTCGTCCCACCCACTCGACGTATTTCCAAATACATTTTTTTTTTTTTTTTGAAATTTGAAAAATGTGAAATAAATTGTAAATTTTTATTCAGAAACAACAACAATAAGTAGTAAAAAGAATAAATATTGAGGTCGTTTTTTAATAAACTTACTGCTAATATTAAATGTTTATTTTTTACTGTTTTTTTTATATTATTATTATTTTTAAGTAAAAAGAGGAAAATGTTAAGTTGAAATGACGGTTCAAACTTTCTTTTCTATCCATCTTTTTTTTTTTTTTTTCAAAAAAAATTTTTGATTGCTGAAAAGTGTAAAGAAAATGTTTGAGCAGTGAAAAGGGAGCAAAAGAAGATGAGCTAAAAAGTTTTTTGAGAAAAAAAAAAAAAAAAATTGAAGATTTTTAAAGTATTTACGAAAACAGGAAACGTCAAAAAATGTTCTATTCGCATTGAAAAGTTAAGAAATGAAAACAGTTTTTCTTTACCCCTTTTATAACTTTTTTCGATGCTGATAAAATAAAAAAAAAAAGAGAGAAAATTTTCGAAAGTCATTCAACCCTTTTGCTTCGACCAATTTACATTTTTTTTCTTCTATTTTTGAGAGAAACTTAATTTTTTTTTATTCCTCGTCTTTTATTTTTTTATTTATTTTTTTGCTTTATTTTTGCGGTCGTTTATTATGAATCGACAGTTATTCCAGTAAGGCAAATGCGCGGAATTGAGGTAAGCAGTGCCCAACGTTTTCCTTATTTGGACCCGGATACGTTTTCAATTTCGTTTCTTAAATATTTTCCGCAGTTTTAAAATTAATAATTAATTTTGATCGTACATCAGAATGGGGGGGAAAAATTGATAGTGTAATAATTTAATAATTATTTATTTTTAAAGTTGATTTATTGTCACCCAACTTTTAATGTAGGTTAAATCTTAATTTAAAATTTGTGATACAGTAATATTAAAAAAAATAAAAATTTGAAATTAACGAGATAAAATATTTTTTAACAAGATTTGATAAAACAAGATCAAATGTACGAGTTTAATAAAATATATGCGCATTTTTATTCGAGTTATTTGTATATTTTTGTTTTGTTAACAACAACATAGATTACGGTAATTCCAAAATTTTACAGATTGAGATCAGTGCAAAACGTTATACAGTATGAATAAAACTGCTTGTAGTTCTTTTAGAAATATTAATATTTTGGTTACCGGCGGATTTTTTTATAACTACGGTAGATTGAAATATTTAATCTAGATTTAGCAACATAAATTAGTTACATCATCCATACCGGTATGGGTTTTTTTAAAAAATCCAAGTTGGGATAAGTGTAAACACATAAGCTATTACATAATATTAGAGGGTTTGAAAAATACTAGTACATGTATTGTACTTACTGTATAAGTTATAAATATTAGTTTAATCTCAAAATGGATTTCATAACACTAATTTTTTTGTTTGAAAAAAAATAATAAACTTAAAAAATATAGGAAATAAAAATGTAGGTTAAGTCGAACAAGTAGTCTTAATATTAATTTTCTCATATTTCATTAAAACTTTATTTTTTATTTTTATCTTGTCAATTGGCCCCTTTCTGTTACGAAAAAGTTAATATTTCGAATTTGTTTAAAGGTTCATTTTTTGTATTATTATTTCGAATTGGGTCAAACAAAAATTTTTTTTTCTCTCCCGCATTTATCCGAGAAATGTTTGCGAAAAAAGTGATTTCTTAATGAATTATTGTTTTCCAACTGAGATAATAACTTAATTTTCTTCGAAAATGTTCGAAGTACAGTAAATAAAAAATAAAATTATAATCATTGTGAAATAAACGAGTTCTCTTCAATACTCACCAAGTAATAACCTTTTTCCGACGAAATTGATAAATTAAAAAAACGATTCAAATTAACTTTCTAGAATTTCAATAACCAAAAAAAAAACAAAAACTTAACTAAACACTTAACTATTCCGACAGAATCCGGTAGTAGTTAAGAAAGTGAAATTCCCGCAATTTACCTTCAATTAAAATGAGACTTTAATCTTAATTTATTTATCAATAAATTTACTTCCTACGCGCGCTACGTTCTTCTGTATTCTATTTCTGGGGGGAAAAAGAAATTTAATATTGACAAATTAATTAGCGGTGGCAGCTATCAGCACCTAATTAATAGATGCATTACACGTGAAGCGGGCAATTATTTATTTCTACTTTTACTACTGTACTTACCATACGACTCTACGCAATAATAATAATAATTGTTTATGCGAAGAAAGAGAGAGAGAGAACGAAAAAAAAAAAAAAAAAGGCAGCGGTGTTGTCAGACATTGAATAAATAATATACCGTGTTAAAGTGAATTAATAAGTGTTACCTTGTTCTTGGCCTCCACTCCATTCACCGCGCGCATAATCTATTAGAAATACGTCAACTGACCTTGTTTCCTTACCACCCAAATTGATTGAAATGACAGTTTTCCTCGAAAGATTTTGCGTCATAAACGAGTTTAACTTTAGACGATTTAGCTAAAATACTTGTCATACTTAACGCCATGACGTCATTCGTAATTAAAATCTTTCTCTATAAAATAACCATTTTTAATTGATGTAATTATTGTCTTATCTGATTTAAATATTTTATTATTCTTATTTTTTTATTCATTTTTTAGATTGTCATTTTGGGCGGAGCAAATACGAATTAGGTGAGACGTGGCATCCGGATTTAGGTCCACCGTTCGGCATCTTGTCCTGCGTGGAGTGCGAATGTGTCTCGGTAGGTGGCAATTGTTACAAATTTTATTATTATTACAGTACTGTATTTTAATTTATTATTATTATATACAGTGAAACCCGCTTATAGTGCGATCCCGATTATTGTACAATTTTTGCCCGGTCCTTTGGACAACACCATTGGACCCTTTGTTAAATATAACCCGCTTATAGTGCGACCCCGCATTTAGTGCGACCATATTTTGGTCCCCAGAGATTAAAAGTCTGTATAAAAAGTCCATTTATAGTGCGATTCACTTTAATGAATTTTTGTTTTTACAAAAAAGTTTTACCGCAAATGAAATTTAAAAATTGTCAATTTTTCGGACAGTTTTTTCTTGCCAAATACAGATTATTTGTAAAAAAAGGCAAAAAAAAAAAGAAACGAAAAAACCTTATTTTTGAGTAAATCCTTCATTTCAATACAGTGAAACTTCTATTACAAGACCACCGTTGGGACCGAGTAAAAGTGGTCTTCAAGTGGAGGTTGGTCTTCAAATAGAATACCCGGTATTTTTTTTTTTTTTTAATGTCATTTTAATGAAGTATTTTTAAAATTGTAATTTTGTGGTTAGACGCCCTTTGACTAAAATTCCAAAACTAGAAATTGTAACCAAGTATTAGAACTTTATTTATTCAACAAAATTCCAATGTTGACTCACAAAATTTTCATTTGTGAGTGCGCAGAATGCTACTGCGCAGCCCCTTGGCGGTCTCGAGTAGAGGTTTTACTATACAGTATTAAAAAACACTTTAGTTAAAATTTTTGAATTTCCCCGATATACGATATTGTGCGATCCCGCTTATAGTGCGAATTTTGTTCCGTCCCATAACTCGCACTATAACCGGGTTTCACTGTATTTTAAAATTATACACCTTTATTTTTTTTTTTCTTCTGGAGGGGGGGAAAAGATTTCATGGGTTTGAGTCACGAGACCTTTTCGGGAGATGAATGAATGGGGGGCATGGAAGTTGAATGAGGTGTTTGAGCGCGGGGGTGGGCTGACTGTTTGAGGATGGAATGAATGAGCAAATGCCGCCAAAGCCGTCGAAACTGCCAAATAAAAGGGAAGATTAAATGCTTTTATGTTGGCAAGATGAATAGATGAGAGGTGAGGCGATTGATGTAAAGAGGGCGAAGGAATAACCTTTAACCTCTTGCGTTGGACACCGACTCCCTCTTAAAGGGATTGCGGACGGGAGGGGGGAATTTTTGCCGCCGAAAATTTTTCTTTTACTTTTATTCTTAATTCTTTTAATCCTCTCCACACCTTTTTCTTGCACGTTCACACGCGCGCTTTTGTCCATCCCTCTTCGGCTCTTCCCTCTAACCGCAGGTGACCTTTAAAACTTTTGCCCCCCTCTCGCTCGGCGTTGGCTCTCTCTCGCTCCCCTTAGTCCCCCATCCATTCCCTTTGCTTTCCATCACTGCCCAAAACTTTCAACCACTAATTACCTCACGCCTCCTCACTCCGTAGTCGGAAAAGGCCAAATGGTGGACGTAAAACGCCCGTTGACTCGATTTGGCAAAGGTTTTCGCGCGATGATGGGAGGAGTTGTAATGGTCATTGCAATAACCGAGATATTTCAGACTGAGTTACACCTTTTTTTTTTTTTTTTTTACTTCCTCTTTTCGATTGTTAGTATTACGTTACAAAATACACGCAATTAACTTACCATTCAAGCATTTAAAGAATGTTACGATTTAAGATGGTGTTAACATTCTATTGTTTAGGAAGGGGAAGAACTGAATCTTCTTGTCGGTAAATTGAAGGTTGGTTTACCGTAATAGTAAACGTAACTTTCGAGCGCAATTAGTGGGAATTAAAAAATAAATCTTATTGTGCGATCATTTAATCGTATTACAAATGTTTTGTATTATTTCAATAGATAATTTGGGTTTTTTGTTCCTTAAAAATTTAAGATTTTTTTGGGAGTGTCCATGCGTGAGATCTAACCGAGCTAGTTTGCTTAGGAAATCAGATAACTAATAAAAATCTCGCTTTTTGCAGACATAATAAGACACTCCGGAGAATAAAAAGCGCCTCAAAATTAAGGGACAATTTTTGAAAAATATCATTTTTATTAAGTACCGCATTACTGTACAGTTTTATAATACCAGGTGTACCTTACCTAAATGATTTCATGATTTTCAATATTCTGCTGGTACAATATTCTATCAAATGTTTTGAATAAAAAAGTGCGCCTGAAAAATAAAATCTCACACAGTATTGTATGTTTTTATGTGCACTCTACTGTTACAGTAAATTTACTTCATCTTCCATATACACGACCTTTCGAGACCAGCGTTGGAATCGACTGAAAGTGATCTTCAAATTGAAATTTTGTGGCTAAACACTTTTTAACTAGAATTCTATTAATACTCGTTGATATTTTCATCAAGTATTAGAGCCATTCAGGCTTCACTTAATATTGATTCATAAAATCATAATTTGTGATTGTGCAATGGTCTTAAAATACAAACTTAAAATGGGCGTTCACGGTCTTAAAGTAGCGGTGGTCCACTATTGGAGGTGGTCTGGAAACAGAGGTGGTTTGCCAAATTATTGGAGGTAATCGTGCGCACAGGTTTTAATGTGGATACACTACTGTATTTAATTAGGTATAATTTTCTCTACATTTAAATTTGATTATTGAATTTATTTATGCGTGTGCTTGACTTGTAATACTATATTTTTTTGCTCCAAAATGTTTTAAATTTTTATATAGCGCTTAAATCTTGATTTGAAATTTTAGGAGGTATTACAGAGATTTTGCCAAATAAGATTGTTTTCAGCAAGCTTGGAGAAATTTCAAAATGCAAACCAGTTTTAAAACGTTATGCGCAGGTTTGGGACTGAAAAAAAAATTAATCAATTTTATTTAATCTTGACTTTTAATACAGTATTTGTTGACTTACTTTGAACGATAACTTGAAAGCGAAATTTAACTAAAATTAATCATCTGTTTGCCACAAAATATTGGTCACTTTTTTTTATTTTTTAAGTTTTTTTTTTGCACTGCATACATCTTCGATAAGTTCGATAACGCGTGGTTTTGTACGGTATTTCATCATAGAACAACTTTTACCTTAATTTGCTGCTTATAATTTAAAAAAAAAAAAAAAAAAAAAAAAACATAGCAGTGCATCATCATAATAAAAAGATTTTTAATTAACTAATTTAAAAACTCGAACGAGCAAACTTTTATTAGATCTAATTATTACTTTACTTAACAACAACAAAAAAAAACAAGTTCTCGTTTTCTCAACGTAATTACGCATTTTTAACTAGGATTAAATAGTTAAACTTTTTTTCTCGACTTTTTTCGATACAATTTTACAATCGAGCTAAAGCCGTGTTATTGTTGAGTGATCTTTTTTTTTTTTTAACTCTCTACGCCACTTAACCGAATAAACGTTCACGTTTTTCTAGTAACAAGTGTCATTCATTTAACTTTGATGTTTTATTAAGCTCTCTTATTGAGGAGCAGGAGGGGTAATTTGTCGGCAGCAGACAGCAGACCTCTGCTTCTTCTACAAGTCTTTAAGATATCTACTTTGATTGTGTTTTTAGGAGAATTAGCTTGGCGTAGGTGGCAAAAAAAAAAAAAAAAAAAGTTTGCTACACGTACAGTAGTTGTAGTGTAGTAGTAAACGGTCAGTAGCATTTATGGTATTATGCTAGAGAGAGTATTTGAGCAGATTGAAAAGAGAGGCGGAATGTTTTATAAAAGGAGAAGCTAATCCTGTTATTGTTAAAAATTGTAAAAACTATTTTTTTTTATCTCTCTAAACATTTTTTTTTTTTTTTTTACTTTGATTTGGGAGTTGGGGGAGCAGTTTTATTGTTTTGTTGTTGCCAACGCGCTCAAAAGTAAGTATAAGCTTAAAGGTGTATTGTTTGGGAGAAAAAGTTTAGTGAAGATTATTTTTTTCATCTTCTTCGTTCGCTTAACCTTTCAACTCTCCGTTGGAATTTCTCTCGCCAGAAGGCTTTCCATTCATTCGATGATTTTTTTTTTCTTATACGACGACACCACCTACTGGGTTGGCCCACCTACATCGAATCGATTAGGTGCGCCAGCCACCACTTGATCAATTAACTAGTTAATCGAATTAATGAAATAGAATGAAAGTGCATGCGTGTGTGTGAGAGTGGCGGGCGCCTGCTTTCACTTCTTCCATCAGACATGAATTGCCATTTCATCGCCTCTTGGCGCCTACTAAAATGTTTCGAACTAATTGACCACGAAATAAATATTAATGGGAAGAGGTTGGTTGGTTGGCTCGCGTCTTATCTTCTTCTTCGTAACACGTTTATTTCCACGTGATACCAAGATTGGATTAACTGACGCCTGCCAAACCTAAATTAATCTTTGAATTTTAATTTTTGCGATTTTTTTTTCCTTAATCTCAATCACCTAATTTTTTTGTAAAGAAGAAAATTAAAGTTTGAAATAAGGGTTTTCGTCTAGGTTTTTTTTTTAAAAAACATTTTATTTTTAGATTTATTGTTAAAGTACTGCTGACCATGAGCTGCGAGTAGACCTTGCACGAGTAATCATGAAATCGTTGTTTATTTATTATGGTAATTATTATGGTTAAACGACATTGTTATGGAAATTATTTGTTTTGGTATGTAAATAATGCGAAACATTTTAATTAAAATCGGGAATTTAGAAAGTTTTTTTATGTACAGTACTTAGCGGTTTTGGTTTTTTACGCCGAATATGGGTGCGATCTCCGAAAGAATGATTGACATTCCTGATTCAGGTGCGCTTTTATAATATAAGGCTCGTTTACCGTTGAAAGAACGATGAATGAAAACATTTTTAGAGATGGCTTTCTAATTGGACGGGTGACTTTGTTTTTCCAGGTGTTGAACACTCATTAACGTTTAGCCACAGCATGGGCATTTTGGTCCCTAGAGATGCCTTGTCTATTTTCCCCAATCCCGATGATTGATTGCATAGTGAAATGTTTGACTAAAAAAAAAAGAAAAAATGTCAGGAAATTCTACGTCAACTTTTGCAACTTAATTTCCTGCAAGTGTAATAACAATAATTCTGATAATAACAATACCCGGGTAGCGATTTTGCGATTAAGCTTTGTCTTTGTCCTTATGCTAAAGTCAAATTCTTATGTCGTTTTAAAAAGCGAATTAACAATCAAATTTTAATGAAAATGAATTTTTTTTTAAATTTATATACAACAACACCTCCGATTTAATGATAAAAAACAATTTTTAGATTGTGACCTCTACAACTGAGTCGGCACGTAATAATGCGCTCAAGGAAATTTGCATTAATCCTACGGTAGATGCCGGCACGTGCCGAGATGCAGTTGGCAGGTGCTGGCTGCAAGTCCGCAAAAAGCTTTAGCCGTCAAAGTGAGCGCCTGAGCACGTTTACGCGTCTCGACTCAGATGGATAGGTCATATTCTAAAAATGGTTTTTATCATTAAATCGGAGGTGTTGTTGTATGTAAATATTAAAAAATTAATTCATTTTCATTAAAATTTGACTGATGTATTCGTTTTTTAAAAGCTTCGTAGTTTTAAGGACACACGTTAGTACTAGTAGGCTACATCAGTGCACCAATAAAACTTCCAAACTTTAACGACATAAGAAGTGGACTTTAGCAATAGCATAAGAACGAGGAAAAAAAGTTTAACCGTAAAATCTATAATACATTACATCACTAATAATTTTAAAGTACATGTACATGTGTGGTGTTATTTTACCTTAAATTTCAAGTTTTAGTGCAATACACGTGAGCAATAACGTTTGCTAAGATAACTTCATAAAGGGGCAGTCTTATGCTTAATCAAGGCACGTCTAACAGTTTTTTTTTAACGAATATTTTTCGGCATTTCTATATTATTGAGGTAGCGCGAAATAATTTATTTTTAGATGTTTTTTAAACGGCCTTTTAAAAAGTTGCGATGTTTATTATTTGGTTTGACAGTTTATCTTAAAAAGTTTGGGTTTCGCTAAGATGGAATATGAAATTTCCCATTATTGAAATGGTTATCGCTCATCTATTTTTAAAATTTGAGATTGTCCATAGGGACTTTTTAGTTTTACGAGTCAAAAATAAATCGCAGCTGTTAGATAATAAATACTAAAAAAATAATAATTCCCTCGATACACGATGAACTAAAAAAAAAACTGAACTCAATTGATTTAGTACTATAATCAAATTAATAACTTATATAATATTTCAATGGTACACGAGAAAACTTCACTTTAACGATTTTTTTTAACATTTAATTGTTCTATTCTGTCTTCAAAATACACCTAATTTTGTTTTTACACGGGGGATACGTTCCTGAAACGTACGTGTAAAATAAAATTCGTGTAAAAAAAGTAATGGGGGAATTCTGTGATTTATAAGGGTTACCGAAAAATATATACAGTATAATCAAATTATTATTAATACATAAATAAAGGTATGAAAAATTTGTAAAATTTGCAAAATAAGCAAAAAATAGTTTTGAAATTGGTTAAAAACCTGTGTTATTTAAAAATTGCTCGCGTAAAAAAAGAATTAAATTTTATTTTGAAACCGTGTTATTTCAAATTAGTGTAAAAAAATCCGTGTAAACAGAATTAGGTTTATTATTTTAGCCTCAACAAGATAAGCTTGTCACTCACTAATTGTTCCTTCACTTACAGCATTATCATATTTTTTCCTATGCCATTGACGTCAATTTTTAGCTGGTACAGCTGATAAATAAAAACGTTAGCTGTTAAAGTTTCATAACTGCTCTTCTTAAGCTTATGTCGTCATTAGAAATTCGATTTCAGTTTAAAAAAATTTAAACAGTACTTCGATTTTTATGTATAAATTACTTATGACTTGAAAACTTTCTAGTAGCAAAAAAAAAATTATTATTTATATTTAAAAGTATATCTCCTTTTTTCAGTACATTGTAGGTTTGTTTTTTTCGGTACACAATTTTTATACGGTATTTTTTTTTTTTTTTTTAGATGTGTATGATTGATTTCGTAAAGGATAATTTATCATTAAAACGAAATGAAATTTTCAGTACACTTCTTTTTTTCAAGTCATTGTTTTAATTCGCAATATAAAACGCGTCATTTTTTCTCATCACTCATTGTGTCAGCGTACAATAACGTTGTATTTTATATCCCATCATTTCAACTTCCGACTTCCTGCGATCTGTCAAATGCGCGCGTGTGACTGGTATTTTAATGTAAACGGCCGCCTAACTACGCCGCTACTGCAGAGGGCGCCAACTCCAATCATTCTCTCTATCGATACATCACTCTCGTTATTCCCTTACCACCACCACCATCTTCTCAAACCCCTCTCTTTATCCTTACTAACAACCCTCTCTTCTCTACGCATCGCTTGGCTTTAATGTATCGCCGTCGAGCGATATATACATTTTTGTGGTTTTTGTGGCCTTAAGTGGTTGACTGAAATCGAATAGAGTTTTGAGAGGAGAGAGACTTCCGGAAAGTGATGGAATTTCATCACTTTTGTTGTTTGTTATTGTCGTGCGGGAAACAGAAAAGATTGGGGGGTGAAGGAGATATTGAGTTGGGAGAAGAAGACGAAGAGAGTGAATGTATATTTATAGGGGAGCCACTTAAGATGAAAATGATGAAGAAGATGGGAAAAAGTGAGAGTGGTGAGGATATGTGAGTGAGACTCCATTTCCGTGTGCCTAATTGAGGTTGGCGCCGTACCTTTTCACACTGGCGCCATAATGTGGGGGGCTCTTTCGCTTAGGGTTACGACCAAAAAGCGTTTGAAACGGAGAGATCGCGGGGTATCAAACGCCTCTTGATAAAAGTAAATTGGATGAAATGGATGGAACCAGGCGCGAAAGTGATGCTGAGGAGGAAGAAGATGAGGAGTAAGAAGGGGTTAAGTTTTTCTGCAAACTTTTTGTTTTCTCCGTGTATTTTTGTTATCTGGAAATACGATTTCGAATTGTGGATGATATTTTTTTGTTATTATTATTATTATTTTCTTTTCTTGGCAGACGATATTAATTTAGTTTGGCGATTAACTTTCTATTCGGAGGTTTTAATTGAACCGTCAGATTGATGATGATGTTTTTACTGCTAAGTTTCTATAATTAAAAGATAAATTACGAGTTGTGAATGCCAATTAATATAAAGTGGTAAAGTTTTGAAAGTTTTAATTTCTTCAAAAAAAAATTTCTGTTTCATTTGATTCAAGTTAATTATGACTATATATATTTTTTTTTTTTTTTTTTTTTGATAAGAAGTTCTCAAGTTAAAAGATTTGATTTTTTTAAAAAAACTATTTGGCTCGAGACTTTTTTTTTTATTACTTTTTTGAAATTGAAAATGGCGTCTCTTTTTTTTTTCTCTACATACGTTAATGCGTATTTTTTTGATTGAATTTTTTTTTTGTTAGCTTATTATTTTGAAATTTAAAAAATTGTCGTTTATGTTTAATACGGCGCCAATATCGCGCTTTATTTATTTAATGTCTGTCGAGAATGTAGTCCCCCCGATGTTTTCAATGTCCCTAATCATCTTTGAGACGAAATTAAAATACATACGGTACTATGGACGTTTTTTTATAACCACATTTTTGCTATATTACTAATGAATATTTTTTTTTTCTTCCTTTGATTTTATTACTTTTAAAGAAATTTAGTAAACAGGAACGTTTCTTATCGACCTTTTAAGTTTGTTTTTGTTTTCTAACGTATTTATTTATTTTGAATTTATGAGTTCAAATGCATTTAAAAATACTAAACTCGAGTATAATTTATGCACAATAACTGTATTTGGACTTGGAATCACAACTTTATTTAAGATGTGATGGATTCTCTTAAACCTGAGCCAGAGTGGGCTAGCAAAAATTAAATCGAGTTAAACAGTCTATTATCTTTGACAAAAAGAGACGTTTTTTTGTCACGGTCAAAGCTTATGTTTACGATGCGTAAATTTTTGTTGAAAAAATAAAATACTGTAGTTTAAAATTTATTTATTTTATTAAAGAAGATTTTTTAGATAGCGGGTAGTAGCATAACATTTTAATTGGTAGGGGTTTTTAAAGTCGGGAAGTTTTCTGTATATCTTCTATACCATAAGCGTTGACATGGATTTATTTTTGTTTAAAGGTCGCAATTTGAGGGTAAAACAAAATGTAGTAATTTATGTTCAAAAAGTGTTATTTAAGCGCGTACGGTGCACAGAAAGCGATAAAATATTTTCATAATTTACATTTTACGCATGTGTAAACACAGCCGCTGCTTTTAAGTGGAATGATGTAGAAAGCTTCATCGCTTTTGAGGGCATTTAAAAAATCTAATTTAAAAAACAAGGTTTTTTTTTAAAAAAAAAAAAAAAGATTGGTGTCAAAAAATTTAACTCCCGACTTTCATAAAACTAGGGTTAAATAGGGTTTAGTGTACCGTAATAAATTACAGGCGTGGGCTTCACCTCAAGAGAGGGATATTTGGGAGGATTTGTTTATTAGATCCGCGACTACTGACCTAAGTTCTATCTAGATTCTATCAAAGGATTAACACGGCGAAATGTCAAAGAGATTTAAGGAATCGAATAAATAAAATCGAATAAAACGTTAAATTTGCATCTTCCTTTTTTGAGTTGTCAACGCTTTTTTTTCAGTACAGTACTGTATGTTGAAAATTAGATAGAAAAAAAAGGTTGTGGTTTTTTTTTTTGGATTAGTTTTATTTGGAAAATGTTTGTCGAGGGTTGGTTTAAATAATTGTGCGCACGATTTATTTTATTTATTTATTTATTTTTTTTGCACGGTGATGTGTATAAACTAAAGGAGTGAAGTGAACATTTGAGATTTATTAAACTAGGATTTTTTTCAGGTACAAAAGAAGCGTCGGATTGTCGGTCGGGTTAAGTGTCGAAATACCAAAAATGAATGCCCGGAACCCAATTGCGAAGATCCGGTTTTGCTCACCGGTCGCTGTTGCAAAACATGCCCGCAAAGTATGTATGAAAAATTTTTGAAAAGAAAAAAAAAAAAAGGGAAGGGAGGAGGGAGAGATAGAAAGAAAGAAAATGACTTTAAGTTAATTTCTAAATCCTGATTAATGTGTTTTGATTTATCAATGTAGACGAGGTTCAGATGGAGCAAAAACCCAAAGATGAGACGGAGAAAAATGGCCACGGTAAGTTTCGAAATTCTTTTATTTTAGCTTTTTTTTTTTTCATAATTAAAAATGAAACAGTGAACTGTGAAGCCTCGTTATAACGAACTTCAGTGAAAATATTTAAATAAGAACTTTTAAAAAAAAAAAAATGAAAATTCAAACATTTATCTGAAATTTTATTATAAAAATGAGTAAAACTTTTAAATACAGTATGAGAATTTTATTATTTTTTTTTTTATTCTTAAACGGGAACTTATCATGTTTTTGTTTTATTAAAACAATCTTACCGAATATTGAATCTCGAAATATTTCCAACTAAAACTTTTACTGTACAAATTTTATTTTTCCGCTACTGAACATTTACTGACGTTCGTTTTGCTTAAGATTTTACTGCATTTTTTATTATAAACGCCATATTTTTTTTTTCTTTTTCCAAACTTCAAAAAAATAAAATAAAAAAAAGTTGTAAAAGAGAAAAATTGGAAATTGAATGCTATTTTGAAACAAATTGAATTAGTCAACGCGTCGAATCTTTAGGAAAAGCGTCAACACGCTTGTCACTGTCAATTGATGCTCATGGGTGGTTGTGTTTTCTTCCATCCAGTGGGTAGCCTATATGTGTGTGTATACGTACACGCTGTATATATGTATCTAAACTTTACGCTCGTATATAGTATATAATAATAATTTTAACTAGCTGTTAGATGAAGAGATTTATTCTCCGTTAGGTGGCGCCAGCCAGTCGTTAAATGCAAAGTGCTTTCTCTCTCGCTCGTTTTCTCGTCACGAGGTCAGGCGTGTAATTGAAGCGAGCGACGTCGGTGGTCACATAAATCAAATTAGCCAAAAAGTAACGTTATAAGAGTACGGTATTTCGCAGCCACCGTAATTCCAACGTCACTATGTTAGAAAAGCGAGACGATGAAGAAGATGGAGTGGAGTAGGGAGCGCGGGCGATTTGTTGGATATATTTATATTTGAGTGCAAACGGCTCTATTATTGCCTCTCAACGCTTGAGAATAATTGTTTGCCACTTTTAAGGTCTTTTCTCACTTTCCACTCTATACAGTTTTTCATAGGCCCTCATCGTTCTCGAATATCTTGTAAATAAAAAAAATAAACAAACTTTTATCATAGATTCTAAAAGTAGTTTTTTTAACGCGTTTATTAATCAAATGTTGGCATGTTGCGTTTTTCTAACGTATTTTTTTTTTCACTAGAAAGTATATTTAATTTTAATTATACTGGGAAATATATTGCATTTTAATACAGTATTATTAAAATTTAATTGCAATTATAATTTTACTAGATAATGTAATGGATTTTTAATTTTACTTGAAAATGCAAGACAATTTATTGTTTTTAATATGCAAGAATCTAAATTATCAAAATTAGGTGATTAAATCTTAGTTATCAATCTTCGAAATCAAAATAATTTAAAAATGATGAAGAAAATTGAGGTTAGTAGAACTTAATTTTGTTTGTAATTTGCTGATTTTATCAATTTTATTTATGTAAAACAAGTTAAATCCAGAACTCAAAATTAGCTTATTTCACAAAATTTGTTTTGTTATAATAAACTATAACTTTTTAAAAATCTCTCGTATGCTCACAAAATCCCATTATGGAGTTAAAACGTTGTTTGGTAAATGAGATTTTTTTTTTAATGTTTCGTATTAAATTTGTAGAGTATGAAGAAAGAAGAAAAATAATGCAACATTATTCATTAAGAATACAGTACCTATAAATTTTATTTTCAAATTATTTCGAAAACACATTAACATTTTTTTTTTTTTTTTATTTGAAATTTAGTTTGCAGAATATTTGATTTAAATTTGACTTTTTAATTAAGTTGGCAAGGTTCGAACTAGTTTCAAAAACAAAAAAAGAATTAAAATATTAATGCGAATAGAGATCTAACGATAATTAAAACATTTTAATAAATAATTGACAGCGCTCGCTCGAAATAATTAAATACAAGCTCAAAATTTCCATTGAAAATTATCAAGTTCGACAATAAAAACATCAACGAGTCGAACATGGGACAAAATTAAAATTTGTATGGTTATAAAAGAGAAAGTTTTATATATTTTTTTTTTTTTCGAAGATCATAAAAACAGAATATATTACACTCGGTTAACAATATTTTATCTACTAAACGAACAAAAATTAAAAGTGCAGACTTGTAAGGTTGTTCCGGAAAATATTATATCGACTATATACAGTATAATATATAAAATACGGCGCCATATAAACAATATCAGCCGTTCTTATCGAATCGAAGGGGTCTATCGTGTACAATCTCTCTGTACAGGTGCACGTAAGCATAGCATGGCACCAAATTGTTGTGTGTATGCGTGTGTCGAGTGCTGTAGTAATTGAATCTGACCTCCAAGTGGACAAACGCTGTTTGGGTAGTTAATCTTGAGGTGTTTATCTCTTTTATCTCGCTTCTATTTAAGTTTTAATTGCTTATTTAACGATTGCGAGTTTACATTTTGTTTACAAAGGTTGTTTGGGAACTCAATGGCGCCTTTTCGTCGCTCTCGATCTTTTTTTTTTTTTTATATTTTCGTTTTTTCCACTCGGTCGGTGCCGTATTAGTAGCGACGCATTTAGCCAACGACGATCAGGAACGTGTGGAATGTTTCGATTGGTTATCACGGGGTTAATTTATTAACAGTTAAGTCAGCCTAGCGTTAAAACACGTGTGTTAAGGCTATAATAATTATTATCACGTAGGCACGTGTTTACTTATCCGTTAAGCGCCCGCGCGCGCGGTTCTGTGAACATAATTCGGCGCTTCAATTAGAAGACTCTCTCGATTTAGGGCTAGGGAATAGCGATTGGGATCTCGAACAATTAATCTCGTTCAACTACGTAATTCGAGCGAGTAATTTTATTAGAGATAGACGTTTAATTGATGAGGTTTGGACATTTTATCACGCTTGCGTAACGTTTTCTGACTCTCAATTTGCTTTTGTTTGATCGCCATCTCCTAAAAATGTACTGATTGGCGCCGAAGATGAGTTCGGTGAAAGGTGGCTGCAGCTTTTATGATTGCCTCATTTTTATCTTTTAACATTGTTAGAATTTTTTTTTTTTTTCTATTTTCTTATTATTTAATTTTTACATCTCTTCCCACTCTATCGTTTTTACTGAGAAGTTTATTAGGGCGCCCTGAAGACGCTTTTTGGCGGCGTCTTAAATTGTTGCCTTGAGACATTTGACGCCAGAATCCATAAAATGAAATATGTAAAAAAAGAAAGAAAAAAAAAAGATTGATACAAGGGAATATTTTAACTGCTTTTAAAACGTTGCACGGTAATACGTCACGGATCAGATAATGCGTAGTTGAAAAGTTTCTTGTGGTTTCATTTATCTGAGATCTTTGTGAAATTTTTTCGGCTAGTAGTAGTGGTTTGTTGATTTCTTTTTCCTGTGGTTTGTTTTCATGAGTGACAACGCGCCAAAAAGTTTCGGGGAATATAAAAACGATAAAAATAAATACCGTAGAATGGCGACAGTTTTTCGGGAATTGTCTGCAAAAAGATCCTAATTTAATGAAACGAAATTATTTGGGGGAAAACCTTCACTGACTGGCGTCTTTTTTTTTTCGTTTTTTTTTTTTTTTGCTTTGATTTTTAAATCTCAAATAACGTCATTCAAATAATTACAACTTGTCTTAATGGGAGGTCAAAATATTAGTATACAGTATGTCATTATACATTATTTAGTATGGCAAATTTTAGGGATTTAAAAAGCTATATCCTCCAATTTATTTAGCCTTGAAATTTAAGCAAAAAAATATATATTTGTTCAAGCTTTAGTTAGACATGAGTTTTAATACTTTATCAATTCAATTAATAATTTTAAATATTAACGCAATCACTTTTTATTAAATTATTGTCAGTTTTTGTTGTTAAATAGTTTTATTTAAAAAAAAAACGATAAAATTATATGATTTAATTAAAATTTTGAATATTTAACTTTGGTGAAATTTATTTTTCATCGTTTAAAATAAATAAATTAATTTTTCCATGTTCTCGTGGCATAGTATTTTAATTTTGTTCTCTAAATAGCATTCTAATAAAAAGTATTTATTTACAAAATATGACGGTATTTGTTTACTCAAAAAAATATTTACGATTTCAATAAATCATCATTTTGAATAGTCTTATTGAATTTCTAGAAGTATTAATAATAATTATTGTATTATATTTATTTAATCAGTAAATTTGAAACACTTAACTACCGTTTTTCTTTTTTTACGAATTTGATTGGCATTTGAATGAAAATGACATTTGAACATCGTCATTTATGTCGCTTTTTATTACTGTATCGAGTTTCTTTAATGTTGTTTTCTAAATATTTTCGGATAACAGAATACGCCGCGTTGATGACATCTGATCCCGGGACAATGACGCTCGCCACCTCCGCCTCCATCAACGCCGTGGCTTCCGGGAGATTCGTTCTTCATAAAAGAAATTTGCATTATTCTATTCAATATATTGGGTATAATTAATTGACATTTTTATTAGCGCATTAAATGTTTTGGTAAACTTTTCTTATATTATACTTTCATTGTGGTTTTTTTTAGAGTTTTAACTCAGCCAACTTTTGTGGCATTCACTGATGAAAAGGGTCATATAATTGAAGACCAACAAATCACTCATGTCACATATTTACAAAACTCTTCATACAAGGCAAATTGAATTACATTTCCATATTTATTAATTTTAATACATTCTTTGAATAGTAAAACTTTTCCAAGAAAAACAACTGCATTTTTCCATTTTAGTTTTTAATTTTTTTTTAAAGCAAGTTGGTTAATCGTCAATTTTTATATGAATAATTAGATCTGTGGAGTATGGCTGAAAGTACCGAAGCCATATCGAGAAGATTTAGCTCTTGAAGAACTTTTTGTTCGGATTACTAATCCAACTGATGGAGATATTGTGGTTGGCCGACTAACCAAGTTTTATTCGGCGGCTCTCAAAAAAGGTAAATTCTAATCTTCACTCATAGCGATTTATCTATGATGACGAAAATTTAAGAAAAGCATAAATTTTAATAATTGTTAGTATATTTTATTAGTCTGTCAGAAATGAACTTGAGAAAATAAATTTTTATTATTTTTTTATTGAATAGATTCTGGTATTGATATTTATTAATTTTTTTTTTCGAAATTAAATTTACGCGCATATTTAGTTTTCCCCACAAATTTAAATTATAAATCAGAACGCGTTTTTTTCTCCCTTCATTGAAAAAGCAGACTTGTTCATCTTCTTAAAATTTATTATCTCTTATCTCTTAATAATTAATTGTTTGCATTGAAAGTCGCCATTGTTTTTATTAATATAGAAGTAAGTTTTTTTTATCTCGGTTATTATTTAAATACGACATTATAATTTATTGCTAGTAGCTCGAAAGTTTTCGTGCAGCTTTATCTAAATAGCCAATTTAAATGATTAATTTGATAAGGTAATTAAGTGGGTTTGAAAAATAACGGGATCCGGCTTTTTCTTAGACATAGTTTGTTTAGTTCGAGTTGATGTTGCTATCACTTATTTGACAATTGCGCCTGTCCTTCAGGTTTTTTTTTTATGCAAATGATGAAGGAGATAACTAGAATAGAATTCGGTCACGGAAATGAGGTTATTTTTTCCTCCATCCTTAATGGATTATTGGAAATAGTGTTAGCTAAGATTTTAACATAATTAAATAATTAATCCGCTTCCTCGTCAAATTTTAACGATGTTTTATTGTTTTTCAAAAGAAACGTTTAGCACCGTTTTGACTTTTTCCGGCGCGACTGATGCAGAGTCTCGAAATGGTTGGACAGTCAAACCGAGTGGACTGGCCATCATCTCAACCGCGAGTGTGAACGGTGCAGCTCACTTTTATATAGTTCTCAAAAATATGGCTCAGCTGGAACGAGGTTGTTATTTTAATTAGTTTAATGGATCTTTTTGTTTAACATTTTTTTTTTACGTGTTAGAACAAAAAGTTAGTGTTCGTTTGGAATCATTAAATAAAGAGGAAGCCGATGCGGTTGTGATAGAAGAAACGTTTGTGATCACTAAATCTGTTAAAGTATGTTTTACTAAAACGAACTCGTTTGAATTAAACTAACTTGTTTAGGTTTTTTTTAACGTACTGTAGAACAACGCTGTAGCTGAATTGAAGATGAACTTTGATGCTAAAGTTTTTCGACAGATGGCGCGAGGGAAATTGCTTTTGTCGGTAGCTCCGAATAAAAATCTCGACTCGAATCGAATATCTGGGTTAATATCTCCGAAAGTGTCGTGCAACACGATCCACCACGCTATTCTCTCTTTGGCTGTTGATGACGAATCTGGACCTCCTCCAACAATTACAGGTGCTGGACAAGCTGTTATACGACTAACAGACGATGGAAACATTATTTATAAGGTGCATTTTCTAGAAATAACATTTAAAAGTAAATTTTATAGTGCTTTATACATTTTTTTTATTGAATTAATTTTTTTAGATTCAAATTGAAGGAGTACAAGGCATGGTTACTCACGTCGGTTTAGCGACGTTGAATAAGAAACGTTGGCGACCAATTCATAACATGACATCATCTTATAAAGACGGTTGGGTAAGAACTAATTTTGAGATAATGATAATATTTATATTTTTTGTTTATTATAAACTTTTATCTCAGGCAAATGGAACTTTACCGCGATTGAGCGCGAGAGATGTTGAACTGTTAACAGGCTCAGAACTACACGTAATTGTTGGAACTGATCGCTATCCTGTTTATTTGATTGGCCTGCTAAAGCAGCGATTATTCGGAGAAGCTCAGAGTGGAGATTTTTTTCCTATTCTTTTGAGAGGCGCGAGTACCGCTGGACAAGCGTGGATGGCTGTTGACAATAACTGTCGATTGTCAGTTGCTCTTTTTTATATTTTGTTGTTTTTTAATTTATTTTGACGCATTTTGGATTTAGATTTTATGAAGTTGTAGTCGGACAACAGCAACAAACGCAACACTCTCAATATAATAAAAAATTTCACTTCGGTCGAGGCAAAGATGCGGTCGACGAAGTAGGAATGGTCGAACTAGTTGATGTTGGAGTGATGGCGGATGAACGAACAGGAACTGGCTCGAGAGAATTACAAATAAGACAAGAATTCGTTGGTTATGAGGTCAAATATGATTGCAATTGGAATTTGTGGTTTTCAATGTTATTAAATAATTCCTGAATCAATCATTTAATTAAAGGTGGAAGACGTTGCGGACGAAATTAGCAAACCGGGTTTTGCTCGCTTAGGATCTGGAAACGCTATTTTGCACGTGTCAATTAATTCTTCTGTTAGCGGCAACATTAGCCGTCTTGATCTTCATGCCAGAGTTAACAATGTATTTTACTTATTGACATCACGTAACGTTAGTTAATTAAACTAACATTTTGATTGCATGATAGTTGCATGTACCTTCTGCTTGTTTACCTGACCGAAGTGAAAACGAAGTTCCATTAATAACTCCTCCTTGGTCCGAAGAATGGTACGAAGATTCGGCTAAAGTCACCGATCCGGAACCATTTCGGTGCAGCTACGAAGATCGTATAGTAGAGGATGGTTCTCATTGGACGCCTTCTAACAACGGGTGTTTGATGTGCAGTTGTCGGCGCGGAAGCGTGATTTGCGAAGCTACAATCTGTCCTGCCTTAAATTGCCCGAATGCCAGAGTTCCTCCTGGTGAATGTTGCCCAGTATGCGGTAAATAGTTGTTTTAAAGAAACAGTTATAACAAATTTTCTGTTAATTTTAATTTATTATTTAGAAGGTTTACCAAAATCACCTCTTTATAATTCTTCGAGTCGAGGTAACGCGTTGGCTTTTGATTATGAAATTCATTGGGATTTTAAATCATAATTTTTTTTAGGATGCTTTTTTGATGGAGATAAAAAATATCACAAACCAGGAAGTAAATGGTATCCTTACCTGACTCCATTTGGTTTTAGTATGTGCGCTATCTGCACTTGCAATGTAAGGCGAAATTTTTTCGATAGTTTATTTTCTATTTGGTATTTTAATTTTTTTTTTTTTTGATTTCGTAGGCTACAACTTTAACTGTCAATTGTTCTAAAATTGTTTGCAAAGCTTTGAGCTGCCCTGAAAAGGATGCATATCGAAAGCATGCAAAAGATTGCTGCAAAACTTGTCCAGGTATTTATCTTTTTAAAATAATTTGCGTGATATTATTTCTTTCCGATGTTAATATTTTATTTTTTCGGGGGAAAACAGACCCTCCGGCGATGCCAATCACAAACGCTGCTGATGGAGAACAGCAGGATCAAGGTAGTAAAAAGACACCGGAAGAACTATTGGCTGAAGGAGGTTTGATTATAAAAATGGAAATAGCGAGCTTCGTATTACATAAATGCACGTCGTTATTTATTCAGGTTGCAAACATAACGGGGAAGTGATGCCGAATGGTAAAGAATGGCATCCTAGAGTTCAACCTTTTGGAGATATTCGTTGCGTAAAGTGCAGTTGCAAAGTAAATCTCCTTTTATATTTAAAATAAAAAAAATCACTAAACTATGTTTTTTTGCAACTACATTAGGATGGCAAAACCAAATGTAAAAGAAAAAAATGCCCGCCAACCAATTGTCATAATAAAACCACCGTCGACAATGAATGTTGTCCACGATGTATAGGTATAAAATGAACGTAGTATTCTAAACTATATAAAATAATTATATTTTTTTTTAATTTAAAGACGGTTCTAACGGAACTACCGGTTGACACTGAAAACAATAATAATTGTGGAAGGCGTTGAAAGTGCCGCGATTTCACAACTAATTATGATTGGTTTCCAAAGCGATTACCTTCATAATAAACAAAAACTTGTGCTCTTTTCTGAGCTTTATTTAAGAAAGAAAATTGAGAGTGAAAAGAAAATCAAAAAAAAAAATCAGCAGAAGCAGCAACTCAACTACTCAGTCTTATATTTCTTAAGTGATGTTTTTCAGTGTCATTTGTTTGCTGTACATATAAAGCCTATATACCTCATCCTTAAACAAAAAATCAATCGCTATCGTTGACTTTAAAAAAAAATTTAATCAAGTTATTTGAATGGTGTTACTAAGAAGATAAGAAGAAGAAGAAAAAAAATGTTTTATAAGTTATTACGAACAGAGTTAACATCAACATTTGTGTTTTGTAAGTCGACGTGTGAAAAAGTACGTTATACGGGCCAAATTAAAGCATTCCATCAGTTTCAAATGAAGGTTCAAAAATATATAAGAAGCGCGTGTCAGTTATAAATTAACGGTAGTGTGCGCAGTGTAGCAAGTTATTATTACTTCAACTTTATGACCAGTAAGTTTTTTTTTTTTTTTATTATTATTATTATTTAAAATCTTTCTGTATAAATAATTTTTTATCAAAAATCTTCTATATATAAACTTCATAACTAACAACATTACTTTTCTTTTATTATTTATGTAAAACAATATTGCGCCTAATAAAATTATAAACTATAAGTTAATTGGCAGTGCTTTTCAGTATGCGTTTACTGTTTTTTTTAATAAATATTTTTGTTAAATTGAAAATTAATCAGCTGCTAAATAATAATTTAGATAAAAATGGGATTATATAAACTCGTACTGTCATTTTCTTTCTTTTATTTATTTATTTTTTGACAAAATTTTAAACTTTTGTTTACTTCTGGATTTGCCAAAGAAATGAAATTATCATTTTTGTTTTAGTTAATTTATTAAACAGTAAAAAATAATTTATTAACTAACAACGTACCGGTATCGCTACTTTTTTTCTTCACTTCTTTCAATAAACTAAATCTAATAATCATTTATAAAAAAAAATAATTTTGATTACTATATCAAGAATTTGTTTAATATTAGCGCATAAAGAAATGCATTGCGTACAAAATGCTTGCTTTTTTGATAATATATTCTAAGAAATTTCATTTCAAAGAATTGGCAGCTTTTAAAGAAATGAATCAGTAAAAACGATTCAATTTTTTACTATACTGTATCTTTAATTCGCAATTGCCACTATTGCAATTTAGACCGAAAGTTAATATTGAATAATAACGTATTTTTTTTTTTTTTTTTTCATAAAAAAAATTGTCGGATTATTATACGTTTAGATTATAAAAACAATTTAAGTACGGTACCGTTAATATACGCCTATGGTTTCTAGGATCTAGTCGAAGAATTTGACGAATAATGTATTATTAACTTTTACTCTAGTATGTACTGTGTCCAAAAATAATAAAAAAAATTGACATTATTAAGAAAAAAAATTTTTATAAAAAAATTAAGCATACTGAAATGCATATGAAAAACGACAAAATAATAATAGTAATAATAAAAAAAAGTATTTAATTCATTTTTAACTGTTACAATTTGTACGATTTTCACAGAATTTCGGTGCGGTTTGGCCCAGTTGTGTATATATTTAAGCAAGGTCACCCAAAACTGAAGAAATGCATCTGTTTTGTTTATTACGTTGCTAATAAAAATGTTACTGTTGAAAGACTTCGGTTGTGTTCATTGGTTGGTGACCACAGATTGGATTAAATAAGGCCAGTATTTATGTGAGATAAATAAAAAATACTTAGTGGTCTCAAAAAAAAAAAAATTTTTTTTTATATTTATTTTTACGATTTTTTTTATTTTTAACTTGGAACGAAAATTGAAGAAAAAAAATAGAGTGCCACATTGTATTATTTGATTTACACGCTTAATGAGGCTATTATTTTTAAATTTATTGTAATATTATCGATTTCGTTCTCATTTTCCCTTCCGCCCCTCGTTCATTTATCCCGTAAACACCAGGTGTCACATTTTTATTTTGTTACATAATATTTTAAACATATTTAACATTATTTTGTTATTTAAAAAAATTTATTTTTAGCGCTTGAATAAATTTGACATATTACAAAAAAATAATAAAAAAAAAAGCTAAAAGAATTTAAAATTTTTGCATACAGTTTTTATTGAATTTGATGCGGTAGAAAAAAGATATTATTTATAAAGATTGATTTTGTTTTAAAGTTTAATGTTCTAAAGATCAAAAAAAAAAATGAAGATAAAGATGAGTTTGGTTTTTACGAAATCCCATGTTACACCAGTCATGTGCATCAACTTTTATTTTAAAAAAATACTTTTCCTTTCTTTTTTTTATTAAATGTACTTACAAACTCGATAGTGTCAAAATTGCAATAATATTTGTTTAAAAAGTTTAATAAATTCTGCAAAAGGTCATAGATTGCATTTGCGAAAATTCGGAACTATTAATTCTACATGGTGTTCGGAAAACAAAGCAAACCAAACAGAACTAGTATTGAATCCGTTGGCAAGGTGGCCAATCCGTTTAATAATTTAAATATTTTAAAGCCACATAAAAAAAACTTTGCTTTAATTATTTTTTTAAACTTTGAATAGCTTTATTCTGTGCTTAAAATATCCTCTTCTGGTCTCAACATAAGCAGCAAAAAGGCCAAGTTACTCACTATGCATTGCATTGATTCCAGCTTGGGAATTTGTTGGCTTCAACGTCCTGTCTTTTTTTTTTGTAAACTTTTCTTTAATCTCATCCCTTATAATTGTAGTCTTCCTAGTTTAAATCTGGGATACTAAAAAAGTGCGCCAACCTATGAGCCAGACATGAGACATGAAGAAAGCCATAATGTGTGGGTATGATGCTTGTGTTAAGGCCGAGGGATGATATTTTAAATATAGATTAGAATAATTAAATGTTTAAAAAATTATTAAACTGTAGTTTTTCATATGTTATTAAAATTTGTAGATTATTAAATTTTAATACTAATTCTTTTGTTTTCGTTTTTTCTGGACACTGTGTATTATTAGTAATATGTGCACAGCTTTTCGTGGATTGGTAATATCTAATATTTCCTGTTTCGATTGAGTTGTCATTTTTCAAAGTCATGTTTTTTATTTCCTTCGGATTTAGAAAAAAAATGTTTTTTTTTACCCCCTTTTTTCTTCAAAATTGATTGATTGAGTAATACTAATGTTCACACTTGTTTCATCGCCTTATTTGGTCTTTTAAAATGTGATCGTTATCGATATTCGTATTTGTATATTATTTTTATTTAACTATCGAACTAATAGATAAAATTTTTTTTTGCCATGTAAATATATTGCTTTTAAAAAATCGGTTCACTTCGATCGAACCAAAAAAAAAAAAAAAAATTGTCATAATATTATTAATATATCTTCGATTTTTATTTTTCAGTTATTTTAAAACTTATTAATAATGATTGTATAATGCGAGAAAGTTAATGCTAAATTGAAAAAGATCAATTTGCTTGTTCCTATTAAATATTTTACCAAAATTTATCGCAAAAAAAAAAAAAAACTCGTTTTATGGCGATTAAAACCCAAAATAAAATCCGGTTTAAGCGAATTATTATTAAAATTTATATTTTTTAGCATGATTCGTCAATAATTATTTCATCAACATCATCAGTTTTTAAAATGATTGAAATCTAACTAAAGGTTTAACTTTTTTTGTAGAAAACTAAAATGCCATTGATGAGCGTTTATCTTACAGAAAAAAAAACTGTGTTTACCAAAAATTATTTTTTTGTATGATGATTTAACGCATTATTTAATGTATCATAAAAATGAACGCAACATCGTAGTCACATTGTGTGTGAATGTAAGTCATTTGATAAAGGAAAAAAAGATGCTTAAAAGAAAAACGAAAACACGATAATTATAATTATCTATGTAGTAACAGTCAACATAATCCATTAAACTTATAATAATAATAATGTCTTATTTATCCTTTAACACTTGACGTACGAGTCGTTTATGGATACAACTACTATCACATACTATTTGCGCATATGTCTAATGATTAGCGAATCATTATTATACAGTTTTAGAAAAGAAAAAAAAAAATAACAAACAATTTGATAGAGGTTTTACGACAAATTTATATAATAATTTAAAAACTTTTTTGATATTTGTGCGCGCATTTAGACATTTCTTTCTCGAACATAATAATATTTCTTCAAATCTTTGTTGTATCTTCATAGAAAAAAATTTGTATATAAATTAAGACGACTGCCTGAAATTATTATTTATGAATTAATCTCAAAAATACAACAATAAAACAATCATTAAAATAAAATTACCCTTGAATTTTTTTTATTCACGTTTTTAAAAGATATTTTCATGATATTTCGCTTTCAATATCCACGCCTACATAATGTTATTGTTTTATTATAATATACGGGTTTTCTATAAAATAGTTTTTTTTTACAAGTTTTTAAAATCAATCTTAATAATAATGTTGCAATGTGTATTTATTTCAGGTTGCCAGCACAAATTGGTTGCTAAACGTTATTTGTTTATATTTCTCTCCTTTTTTTCAACTAACTGATATTTGACTTTCAATCTTCAGTCGTTATTTTAAATTATTACTAAACAATACGCTACAAATTATTAAGAGTGCACTACATACAAATTAGTGTTTTGTTTTCCAATAAAAGTGCGAATTTTTCTTTATCGATTCTCAATTTATAAAACTATATTTTTCTACCGTTTGCAACCAATCTTTAAAAAACTTTGAAACTACAACTATTATTATATAGGCATGTATTTTGATATGTTAAAACGTAAACAAACGTGAATAATTATGGAGATGGGGTTTAACTACTTTGTAAAGTTGAGTCAAATGCCAGCTAGGTGTTAAATTACGTTATAATTCGGAACGCATTAATTTTCTAAATTACATAACAACGCGCTTCGTGACGACGGAAATGACACCGCGAATAAACAACGTACAGTATATAATAATAATTTATTAGGTTAATGTTGCAGCATACGTCTGTATAGCTTGGAACGGTAAAGGGCATGAGAACATTTGACGAATTTCAGATGGATCGATTTCGTATGGTATTTTGAATGGGGATTTTTTTTTCTATCCAACAAATTATAGTCTAGATAACAGTCAAAACGAAATCGACTCAAATAAAAAATATACCGAGCACTGTACACATTTTTTTTTTGCCATGTCGGGGATTATTATTATTTTTTTTTTTTGATGCAATTTGATCAACTAAGACGATTTTTTTCTCTATAAAACTAAAAGTTAATATTAATTTTCTTGAAAGTAATACAATGTTTAAAATTTATTCCTTGCGCGTCGTAAATATGAAAGTAAGAATACCGTATATAAAACATTTATTTTTACAACATATATTTTTTTGTTGATTTTAAATTTTCAGACGATTTTGTAAAGCTGGCTTAAAAGTTTTTGCAAAGAAATGCGGTTCGGAGATTACATGCACTTATTTTCGCTTTAAAATAATTAATAAAACCGACGAAAGCATTTTTCTAAAATAGACATTCGACGAGCTTTAATTTAATGCCCTTTATAAAATAGAAATATCAAAGGATCAAATTTTTAAATAAAACTTTAAATGCGTTGTTCGACTACCCTTTCTCAATTATTTACCTCGTCTAAAATGTATTATTTTTTTATGTTTTAATTTTTTTTTTTTTTTTTTTTTGGATGTTCAAGACAACAAAATTTTGAGTTTAGCATTACGATACTTTTTACATCTCAAATTTCTTTTCATATTTTATTCACTACATATAAGCCTATTGTACGATCGAAAGACCTTAAGGTAAAAGACTACATGAAAAAGAAAAAAGTAATGATCTAATATGTTTTTTAGGTACTACTCAAATTCTCATTTGTATTCAAAATTTGATTAGTTAACTAAAGATTAGAATTTGTGCTCGCATTTAAAATAAAATGTAAAATTTGATACGTTTTTAGTAAACTTTTATCAGAAAAAATAAGTGGTTAAATAAAATTAAATAAATAAAAATAAAACTAAACGTACGTACAGTAGCAATTTTAGAGTAAAAAATTAGTTTTACCTATACACTCAAATAGACAATTTTTTAAAGCCTATTTGTTATAATTTTTATTTATCTCTACAGGTTTTTTTTTTAATTAATAAAATAAAATACCGGGTGTACGAAATGTAATCATCTAACTTCCGCCTGTCATTACAAAATTTTAGCAAAGATGAAAAGTTAAAAGTGGTGTCATTTTCCAGAAAAGCTCATTAATATTTTTCTGTAAAAAAAAGTATTTTGTTTGTTAATTCAAAAAATATATTAAAAAAACTAAAATTCATAAAATGGCATTTTCCATGCTAATAAAATATATATATATATACCGGTATATGTAAATTTTTAGTAAATTGTTCTAAAATGATTTGCGTATGTTTTAAAATTACATGTATGTTTTAAAGTAATTATATACGTTTGAAATTATTTAAATTTCAATGCTCTCTATGCTTTAAAATGAATGCAGTTAATGCAGCTGAATGACCTTTTAGAAACCAAAATATGAGACACACAAGTTCAATTAAAATTTAAAATTAATTCCAAATGGTCTCTATACCAATGTTTTACATGTAGGGTACTAGTTACATTATTTCTTAATTGTTGCTATATTTTTGTTTTATTGTTATTACATTGTTATCAGCAGAGAATCTTCAATGAAAGTGAAAAGTTTTATTTTTAGTTTTTAATTTCTATTTTTTTAAATATTTAGTTGACTTAGCAAAAAAATTAATTTTTTTTAGTAAAAACTTTATGAGTTTATCTGTAAAATAGCATCATTTTTACAATTTTATTTTTTCTAATTTTTTTTAATAACAAGCCGAAGTTAGATAGTTACGTTTCGGACACCCGGTATTGTAAAATACTGTACAGTACTATAACAAAACACCCTGTAAACAGTGTATTCTGACGTCAGGCGGGTAGAGCTGTGCATGACGTCGCCGCGGTAAATTAGTTTTATTTATTGAAAGCGCGTGGTCGTCCGGATGTACTTTTCCCTCGCTCTCTCCTTTCGCGTTCGCTCGCTGTGTACAAATTCCATAACGATGTAAACAACTCATCGCTTCGGAAGAAGAAAGAAAAAAAAACTTCTGGATTATGAGTTTGTAAAAATAATAACAAAATAATATTTAACACACTGTGCGGGGTTCTATGAAGACCGATGATTCTATATGTCTCGAACGATTAACTTGATGGAACTGTTGCTGGTGTTTTTAGCGAGTTTGTGGCCGATCAAACAAACAACCGGCGAATTTCTTGCAGGTAAGACGAAAACAAATCAATTTTTGTTTTTTTTCTCTCACACACAAATCACGTGGTAAACACACTCGCCTATATAATAATGGAAATAACCGTAATAATTTTATTTTAAGCCAAAATTGAACGATTGATCGTGTATCGACCTCCATTCGTTGGAATTGCCACCGCCAACTTTTTTTGTTATTGTGATTTTTTCTTACTAATATTTCCCAGCACTTTGCACACACTTCTTCTTCTTCTTCAAGGTCTTTACGAGTAAGAATTCTGGTAAGAAATGCGTTTTAAGAAGAAAAAATAACGTATAGAAGAAACGTATAACGCGCGCGTGTATGTGTATGTATAGAACAGTATAAGACATTATTATAGATAATCGATTTCTTCAATACTATACACACGAAAAGAAGTGGACATGGAATAGGGGGATTGATTCGTTTTAAGATTCCCCAAGGTAATACCTAGGTAATACATCGAAATCTCTTATTTTTTTTCATTTCGTTTTTGGAGAGTTCTATCTTAATCTTATCGATATGAAGCAGTTTAGATTGTGACCGACGATTGTTTGCTCGACTTGATTCCAAGTTTGGTCGTTGTTGTTTTTTTTAAGGAAAGAAAAAAAGATCGATCATATTCAATTAAATTTCAATTTTCAACTTTTATTTATTATGAAGTGGAAGGATCAAATTCCCTGTAGGATTGACGAGCGTTTGTAGGGCCAAATTCGTGAAACAACAACCCGCGTCCATCAAAAGAGATTAACAATATAGCTAGGTACATTACAAAACGAAATTATTTTGAAGGAGCAAGAAATACTACGGCGCGGTAAAACTAATCTGAAAGTAATTTTTTTTTTAATTTAAAAAAGAATAGGCTATGTTAGTCCAGTTGAACGAATCAATGATCGTTTGGGAAATAAAATCGATGGGAAAGCATTTTTTGTAATATAATTGCCTTCAAGGTAAAATAATATGAGTTATCGTAAAAAACAAAAGTTTAGCCGGTGAAAACATTTTGTTTTTCTTTGGAAAATGCCAGCGAAATCAATACGAGTGACTATAGCAAAATGTTTGTACACATTATACAAATATGTTTTGTGAGTTAATAGTATTATGGCTTCTCATGTAAGGAAATTTTGTTAAAATTAAGCATTGATTTAGTATTATTTTAACAAACATTTTAAGTTATTTTTTCTTTCCTTAAGAAATTTGCTGCAACGAAATTTTTAATTCCAAGATATTTGTTTTTAAAAACTAACGGTAGAAGTATGAGTTTTTTTAAAAGAACAAATTTAACGCAATTTTTAGTTTTGCCACAAAGTTTTTTTTTTATTATTTATTAAGAAATGAAATCGATACTAAGAAATGTTTAATGCAAAAAGCAATTTTTTGCATGTCTGTGAGTCTAGTTACCATGTATTTTAGTAAAACGAATCAAGGAGTTCCATGCCCGTCATTTTACGAATTTTTCAATAGAAAGAATTTTTTTTTGTTTTTTGAAATTATAATTTTATTTTTTTGGTGGGAAAATAAAAAAATGTTTGGAAAATTGCAACTAGAATTCTACGAGGTTAATTGTTATTTTAATAGAAAAAAATTTTTTAAGTCTACCGGTAGTTTTTTAAGGAGGCCTTTCGTTATTTTAAATATTTGATTGGTTTTTTTTGTTGTTGAATTTTAGTGACATTTCCAACATAAAACCACGTTGTGTTTTTATGTTTCCGCTCGAATTTCATGTCTTGTTTACATTATTAAACGTCGAGAACAGATGCCGGTTAATGATTGACGAAGGTGTTCGATGCGCTTCCATATTAATTTATAATTCAAGTTTTATTTCTCGAACAAAGCTACTGCCGATAGGACAATACGAAATTAATATTTTATTTTCTTATCATGTGACCCAGGGCGGGAAAACAAAAAATCGAATGCGTTTAACAAGTTCAAAAAAAAAAATCGTGCGGAGAAAATATTTTTTTTTATTCTTCCAAAAATAACTCAAAAAAATAATCTAGTTTCATTATTTGAGTCCTCTGTTTTACACATATTTCAATAATTATGTTTAATTAATCATTTTTTGTAAGGATTGAAACGTTAAAACAAGTTTGAGTTGTTTAATAGAAATTAGTACCGGTAATATTAATACGAATATTGTATTATAATTGTTATTACTATAGAAATATTTTGGTGATGTCAGTGGCAGTTGGGGGAAAGCTATTGATTGTTTTCCACACGTTTTTTATTAAGTAAAAAAAAAAAATTTTGCAATGCGATTGCATTATATAAACATTGAAAAGTTTAACAATTTGGACGTTTCGGCACGTGAATTTAAATTTCCTAATAAATTACTTTTAACTTAATAAATAACATTCTCATTTTTAAGAAAAAGTTTTACTAAATTCAGCAAAATTTTCTCTATTTTCAACTATTTTTATTTCTATAACGTTATAGATGAGTGACGTTTTTTTTTTTGCAGTGCGGATATAGGCCTATTTTTTTTTTTTTTAAAAAAAAAAAAACAACGATACGGTATTGAAACTTTTTTTTTCTTATACCCGGTATTTATTTTCTTAAAGTTGTTTTTGACGATTTTGACGCATCTTTCTATTGATGACAAAAGTTGTGTGTAGATTTTGTGACAGTCGTTGTCTTCGAAACTGACGTTTGTTATTACTGTACAGTATATGATCGATTTTCGACAAGGCTTTAAGCTCGTAAACAACGGTGACCGTAATAACATTGCCCTTTGAGTAACGCCTTCGATAATTATTGGCAATAAGTAGAAAACGTCTCGGAGTATTAAATATTATTATGTGACATCGGTCGACGATGTTGCCCATTTTGAAATTATTTATTCTATTCTATACTGTACAGTGCACTGTATATCGAGTATCTCATTTTAGCTATTTATCGACTCGTTCAACCGCTTTACTTACAGTACAATTTAATAACTCGGGTAAAATGACACGTTTATCGACCTGTAAACATTATAATATTATTAAAGCGTTTGCGGTTAAACTTGTTTTTACGCTTAACACCACTTTTTTTATGTTGGTTATAAATAGTGAAAAAAAAATTAAATTCTTACGTCATAAGAAGTGGAGTTTAGCATAAGAACGAGCAAAATTCACTTTTAAAATTCCCTTGTTCTTATGCTTAAGTCTAATGTTTATGGCGTCCGAGTAAGGACTTTAGAATTTATTTATTCATTTACATGTGTACAAAAATAAGTTACAAATTTCACACTCGGACGACATAAGCATTGGACTTAAGTATAAATGGTAGTGACCGCTGTGTCCTATATACAGTATACGTTAATTCATTTTCGGGGAAAAATGATAAAGCTTTATACGACTTGCATACCATGAATTTCGGGGAGGACTTTTATTAACTTAATTCATTCCAATTGTGAAATGAAACTCAGTTAAGTTCTCGCTCTGGAATGCTAGTGCTCTAAAAATTTAGATTAATGTACAGTATAGATAAAAAGTAGTCAAGTTCAATATATTTTTATTTGACGTACCTATCATTGCATTCTAATGAAATTTTTTTTTTTTTCATTTTTATATAAGTGCTTCTTAAAAGCCATCGAGCTTTTGCCCAAATATCTGAAAACTTATCTGCTTCTAGATGGGTTTGAATTCTACCGTAAGTCGAAAGATGCAAAAGTTAAAAATAAAAAAGGCATTAAATTTTTGATGTTGGTTAAGGTTTGATACACTTAGAAAAAGAAATAGCTTTTTTTATTGGAAATCAATAAGCATTTAGGTCAATTTTTGTGTGTCACATTAAATATTTATTAGAAAATATCTATACATAAAAAGTATTGTAAACCTGGCGTATGGTATAATTCTCTTATAATTATTTATTTCGTTGCCATCCGGCGATCTAGCTTTATTTAATTTTTATCGAACACGGAGCTTAGTTTATTACCTCTGCTACCAATACTGTGGTTTAAAAAAAGGCACATTTTTTGGTTTTGAGCTTTTCATATAAAGCGGTTTTATTAAATCTAGTTTGGATTAGGTAGTTTGTTGAGGCCAAATTTAACAAAATATTAAATTAAGATTTAGTTGCAAAATCTAGATTAATAATAATAAGTACAGTACGATGAATTTTGTATCAATTTTAATTTTATTTGCAAATAATAGTCAGTATGTTACCACAATAATTTGCGGTCGAGTTATGAGAATAATACTGTATTTTATGTGTAAGCATATCGATCCATTTAACCATTAAGTTCTATTATATTTCGATTATTTTTTTTTATGCGCTCAGTTCGATGTTTGTAGTCCATTTGTTACCCATTGGCAGGAAATTTCATTAAGTGTTTGAATTTGACAATAAAGAGATAATAACAATGGCTCAAAACTAATGTATTATGACGTTTGATAAAAACAGGGTTTAATAATAAAAATTGGCAATGCGAACAGTAGAATTACTGGCTGAAAATGAAGTTAAATGCTAAGCATAAAATGATAATAACGTCTTTCCATTGTTGTTTACTACGCAGGCACAAAACTTAACCTTCACACACTTCAACCTAAATGTACAAACATTTTTATTTATATATTTTTTATTGACAAGTTGTTATTATTATTTTCTCGCCAGCTTTTGAGGAAATCCATGTTCGTTTGGTAAATGCTTGAAAGGATTATAAAGCGCATTTGAATGGAGGAATGGCAGAATAATATTAAATCTTTTTCCAATTTGTTAAAAAATAATGTTTTTTTCCCGCCCCACTATCGCAAAAAGATAAGGTTTACGCACTTCCTTTATAAGCCACTTCCTGTACGTGATAAATAAAACTTTTATAAAATATAATTATAAAGTTGTTCGAAAAAAAAATTGAGGATTTTTTTTTTTTTGCATATTTGCTAAAATTAATATTTTTTATAAAATATAAAATCAATATTTGAAATTATTATTAGACTAATACTTCTGCATAAATTTTAATGTTTTAAACTATTAGGTAGGCTACATTGGTTAGAATGCGAGCATCTCTCTACCCCATATTAAATGGAACATACAGAGTTCAAATATCATCTATGGAAATGGACAATAAAAAAATTCAGAGTTGCTTTATTTCATTAATCGAATGAAAAAATATTGTTTCCAATGAGGTTAGCTTGAATTCAGAGGTAAAAAATGATATACATGTAGACAAGAGAAATGGTAGGAAACCGTCATAAATATCTTACTTATGCGGTAGTGGTACAGTACCGGTATCTTTTTAATCCACGTCCTTCTTAGTAAGTTTTCTTGGTTTTGTGCCACACTCATAAAATATTTTTTAAAAATATTTAATAAATAATTTTTTTTTCAAAGACATTTAAAGAAATGGGAGACAAACTAATGGCCATTATACGAGTATATAGCTTTTAAAGTAATAGTAAGAGTTCTCATAATAATTATTATAGCCTTCCTTCTTTTCCAACTCTATGAGGAAATGTTTTCACTTAAAAAGATCGTAAAAGTTTCGTCTGTTTAGATTTTTTGATGAGAGAAATGCCCGGACCGACATAAATTATATACCGGGTATCTTAAAATTAATACCGTACTGTAAAAATACTGTTGCGGTGTTTTAAATACCCGCATATGAATATGGTAAGCCGCATTGATATTTCGTTTATTTTAATTCATTAAAAATTGTCCGTGAATTAAAATAAACCCGACTAAATTAGACTATTGTTCGATTATGTCACACGTGTTTTAAAATTGCGTGTGTGCAATAATAAATATTATAATTTGCAGTACATTAACATTTTTTTGCGAATTATTTGGTATGTACCGTGTACGTCAATAAATATTTAAAAATATATAAAACCATCGATCTTGCATTTACATTTGTTGTAAAACTGCAACTCATAAGTGCTGCAGGACATTTTTTTTATACTTTTAAAAGGATCAATTTAAGCAGCCTTCTTTTTATATCTTGGAATTCAAAAATACATGTACGTATTAGGCTAGATTTTTAAGTAAAGCATTAAGTATGGATGACGGAATTTAAATAAGCTTTCATTTTGAATCCCTTATAGATGAAAAGATGTTTTCATGAAAGTAGCTAGTTGATATTTTTATGCAAAAAGCATTTTTTTTTTTGGCGTTATATTTCAAATAGTACTGGTATCTCTTTTGAAGTATATTTTTGGTATTGGCCAAATTATATTTTTTATATACCGGTACTATATATATATATTTTTTTTTTGTTGCATTTTTGATACTTTTCAATGTCTTTTTTACATTGTTATTTTTTTTAGATCTGTTTAGTTTCATATGCCGGTATGTACTGTACATGGCATGTTTTTATCTTGCTCACATGCAGATGCATGCACACCTATACACTAGCGCCTACATTGTGGAGAATATAAAATAACGGAATGATAAAAAAAAGTTTGTTTGTGACAACGTCTTTCGACAATTCTATAATTGCTTCTTAGCGGGATAGGAAAGTGTACGCATATTATGACATGCTTCGCATAAAAAAAAACACGTTAATGATTGGCGCGCTACACCCTAGAATTTTGTACATTATTACGAGAAGAATTCGGGCTAATATCGAGGCTGGAATAATAAAATGCATTAAATCGCACGCGGAGTCGTTTCACCGGTTTATTACCACCTGAGGAGGACGAGTATTAGCAAACATCGGCGTTTCCGGAACGCGCAGCACCCACGGAGTAACGTCGCGACGCGCAATTTAAGAGAAATAAAATGTTTACTACATTACTATGTATGATATGAATAAAAATTGGTAGGCAATCTCTTATACACGATGCTTTAAAAGTTAGGCAATTTTTAGTGCACTTTTCATATACGGTACACAATATTATGATTTTTAGTAATGTTGTAGGCAATACATTTTTAATTTTTTCCCCACCTTTTTATTTCTTTTTACATAATTTAACCTAACCAAACGCATTTATAGTGACCGACACTCACAATTAAACGGTACCTTATAAAATGCACCTTAATAAAAATGTCCTTTTAAAAAAAAAAATTTATCATTTATCCATTTACCATTTATCATTTTGACAAACTTTTTGCGCCCGTAGAATGTAATCACTTTAACACGAATATATACTGATTAATAAGCGCATACCTAAGTAGGCCTATATATATTTATTAAAGCTATAAAAAGGTTAAAAGTTATAAAAGGTTATTAAAGATTTGTTAAAAAGGCAATTACATTTCGCATACCGGAAATTAAGTTATACCGGTATTAATTTTTTTTACTACTTTTCTAAAGGATTAGTTAGGATAATATTTGAGTTACTAATTAGTTTTCAAACTTTTATTTTTTATTAATGAATTAATTTTTTTTAGTAAGGTGCATTTTTTGTTAAACCAAATTCTATTTAAAATAAGAGCAAAATTAGATACATTGCTAAGGTTTTATAATTTGTAAAATAATTATAGAACATGTCGAAAATTTACATTATTACGAGACATTTTAAGCTATTGTCGTTAATTAAGCTTTTGCTCGTAAAAGTATTATTATTATTATTTTATATATTTTGAGTAAAATGCTTCGACGACTAATTTTACGTTTGATATAATTGAATTTGATACTTGGTTTATAATGAAAAAATAGATTAATGCGTCTCAGATTTTTTTTTTTTTTAGATAAAGTTTTTACGCATTTTGGTAATTAAATTTCTCTTTAAATGGAACGAGATTAACGAAGCAGACGCATTGTAACTAAATGCTTTATTGCTTAAAGCTCGCTTTTACTATTGGTAAATAAATACTCGGAATAATATTTATTTTTATTCGAATTAGTATTTTCAACGAAAAAAAAAAGAAGCTTTGTTTACATTCGTTGGTGTTTACGAAGATTACATTAACTAATGAGTACGAGCGGAAACGCTTCATTATTTTAACTGGCTGTTCAAACTGTTGTGCTGCAAAAACATTGCCTACCGAAGCAATTTATTTTTTTCTATTTAAATTAAAATTGAAAAATGCAAATGTTTCTATAGAATCTATACGGTAGGGTCTTCGTTGGAAAACGATAGTTTTGAAACATGAATAAATCAGGCGAATTTAAATAAAAATGAATTCTTTTTTTTTTTATATTTACATTAGTTAACACTTCTCATATAATAATAAAAACAATTTTTGGAATACGATCTCTACAACTGAGTCGGCACGTATTAATGCGCTCAAGGAAATTTGAAGAAATTTGTATTAATCCTATGGTAGATGCCGGCACGTGCCGAGATGCAGTCGGCAGGTGCAGGCTAGAAGTCCGCAAAAGCTTTAGCCGTCAAA
>JAQGAY010000068.1:0-61026 GCA_034698085.1 Polydesmus angustus
AAATGATGTTTTTTTAAAAAAAATATATTAAATTGCGCTATACATAACATAGGATAAAAAACGAAATGTTTATATAAAAATTGACAGGATCATTAAAGGATTAGAAATGAGTGAATTATGCAAAGTTTTCAACATGTTTTTGCATAACCCTCTTGACTTTCGGGTTGTGACGTCGTTGATAAATTTCGTTATTATGACAAGAGAAGAAGTAATATTGCTTAAAACTCGGGTGGCCATAGGGAGTAAGTGCTTTCTAATGGATTTTGCTTGTTCCCGCTGGAGCGAAAGTGCGTTAGAAAAGAGCGGGAGAGACGTGACGTAGGAAGGTTTTCAAAATCGAGGTTGACGCTACCGTAGCCTAACTCCTACTGTAGCGTACGCGTCGGCGACATCGAACGCAGCGCAGCGTGAAATCACCTTGCTTTATCGTCGAAACTCAATAAACCTCTAAACGCATTTAATTTTATCATTCAATTTTTTTACATCTTTAGAATAGGTCAATAAAATTGGAAATATCTTTTCATCGTTCTTTATTTTTTTTTTACCCTCTTCCCCCCGTTCTTTTTTCGAGCTATAACGTTTTTGTTTTTGATCCGGGTAAATGCGGCTTCTAAACACTTTTTGATGTGTTAAAACAGGCCGATATAGTAGCAGTTTCAAAATAAAAGCGTCGCGCACATTCAGTACGCGCCTTTGGAGATCTTAATGAATTTTGATCTAGGTTTACCACTAAAAATATATAAAAGCCATGTGGTAGGAACCTCAATTGCTTATTTTCAAAGGTGAAAACAATATTTTTTTAGCCTATGAAAGAACATATTTTGTTTCTTTCGTTTTGTTTAATAAATAATTTTGAACGGTATAATATATAAAAAGAACAGAAATGACACTGTTTGTTTCGAGCTTTGGTAAATTAGATTTTTTATTACCAGTGTCATCTCATCCCTGGGTGAAAGTATAAAAGTCGTGCCGTAACGCAAAAAAACAAACGAGATTTAAAATTTACTTTTATATTGTAAATACAGTAAGCTTAGTCACAAATTTGCAAATACAATGTAACCCGCAAAATAAACATAGTTTAACTGAATTATTGTAAGAAGAATTTAGTTAGAAATCATTCTACAGTATGTTGATGTTTTGTTTTATTGTTTACGAGAAAAGTAACTATCATTTTTCTGTCTGGCTTGATGATTTTAAACCGGAACGTTTTTCTGGTCCATTCCAGCTTACTTTCACCTCTGGTGTCATCCGTGAATTAGCCAAGCCTTTAATAAATTATAAGTTAATGCTTAATGCAGTACCGTATCTATTACAGTGAAACCCGTTTATAATGTGATTCAAGGGACCGAAAACAATTTGCACTAAATTAGGGAAATGCTAGAAATTGTAACTAAAGTATTTTCTTAGGGAAATTAAACATTTACTCAAAAATATTTTTTTATTCATTTTTTTTTTCTTTTTTTTTTTTGGCTTTTCTTTACGGGCAATCTGTAATTATTATTGAAACCAAAAAACTGTCCAAAAAGTTCACAATTATTAAAATTCCTAAATTTGAAATAAAATTTTTTTTTTTAAAAAAATTTATTTAGGAGCTCACTATAAACGGACCTTTTATACAGACTTTTAATCTCTGGGGATCAAATCATAGACGCACTATAAGCGGGATCGCACAATTAAAACATGCTCCAATGGCGTTGTCCAAGGTATCCGGCAAAAATCGCACTATAAACGGGCTTTACTGTATTTTTGAATTTGCATTTTTCAATATTAACGAAAAACGATTCTTAACAGCGTACTGCGAGGGATTATTAAAAAAATATGAAATTTTCTACCGCATAGAAATCAAAGACGTTTACCCTCAACCGCATACAGTATGGCGAGGGATTACTATATTTTTCTTGTTCTAGAAATGGGCAATTAATTGTTAGTATGATAGATCGAGGTTTTTCCGTTGTATTGTTATAGGAGTGGGGGTTAGAGTTAGTAATAGAGGTCGGTTATTCTCGCCATCCACGCACAAACCATTTTGCCAGAGATGGAAAGAAGAAGAAGAAAAGAAAAAAAAACCGAGGCCTTTTGGTAAAAGAGATGGAGGAAAACATAAAATTATTCAATCCATTAAATGCCGACCGTTTCTCATAGCCAGGGATATTTTTTGACGTAAATGTTTGGCATCAAATGAAACGGAAAGTTATTTGTCTTTAGTTTGTCTGCGCAAATAATTCTTTCGACCTTTGCAAACACAGCTGATCAATAAGAAGGACCTCGTATACAGTGGAACTCCAATATTCGTCATTAATCCGTTCCAGAGAAATAAACGAATAGCAAAAAGGACTTATATCGAGCACAGTTTTCCCATAGGAATACATTGAAAATGGTTTAATCCGTTCCCAGCACCTTTAAGAAAAAATAAAATAACCCAGAAGTCTTTTCAAAAATATTTTAATTGCTTATTAATAACATATTAATAACTTAATATTGCTTTAACTTTACCCCAGATTTACTTGTTTTGATGTTCTGATGATTAATCAGCATTTTCAGACGAGTCATTAGCCCTCTTTTTTTAAAAAAATTTTTTTTTTTGCTAAGATAAAAAAATTCCCACTAATAATGACGATCAGCTGACTGAAAGTGGAGTCAAAAGTGTGATGAATATTGAATTTACGACGAATATTAAACAATAAAAAACATGACGAATTTCGAAAATGACGGATACTGGTGGGGACGAATATTGGAGTTCCACTGTATACGATAACGCTATAAGGATTCGTAAAGACGGAAAATAACGTCAAACGTTTTTATTTGTGTATTTTTCTCTGTTTTTTTTTTTCCCCCTATCATTTTTACTTGTTTTAGTCTTTGATCCGTAATATCTTTGTTTGCTCGCACTGATTTCTCTATTAAGTCTTAGCTAAATTGCTAGGGTGGAAAAGTGCGAAAATGGTTGCGGTCGTTGATTGGTGGTATGTTTCGAGAGTGACGTGCGCGATGAGAGCAAAGTTAAAGCAAATAAAAATGTAAAAAAAAAAAATAAATAAAAAAAAACGCAAAAAAATAAATAAATATAGAATAAAATAAAATAAAATCAAGTAAAGAACGGCAGCTCGCGATATGATATTAAAGCGTTGACAACATTTGGCTATAGCAACAGATGGGTCGTTTCCGGTTGACGACGTCATCCAAGTTTTATCAGCAAGCGTCAAGTGGTGGCACGCGTTTACCCCTCCCCCCTAACGCTCATTACCCTCTATATTACTCTGCCTACGCAACCCTTAACCCCCCTCCCCTGCCATACTGTAGTTTTATCAGCGCCCCCCAAACACTTTATCGATTGCTCGTTACGCGTGACGTCACCGTACACCGACGTTATGACACGAACGAGTCAAGTGGCCAACTATTCTTATTTGGCATGTTTTCACGTAGCTTCTCCATCTATTATTTGTCACGCGATGCACCGTGCGAATATTATAAAATGTGACATCCAATTAAATATGATCGTTATATTTTTCACTTTTTAAACGACTTCTTTTTATAGAGTCATTCAAGTTCAACGTCGAAAATATTATATACTGTATATAGCTATAGGACCCGCGCAAGTTTTTCATCTAGTATTAAATGGGTGGGGGAGGACTATAGCGAAATTGTGTTTTTACGTTTCAGGTAGAATTTTTTTCTTTTTTTCTTTTTTTTTTTTTTTTTTTGGTTACGCAGTAGCAACCGTGCGCTACGATTGCGTTGTGATGGTTTAACGAAGTTTAATAATAATAATTATATTTTTGATGTATAAAAACGCCAAAAATGTTGTTATTCGAAGGCGGTTGGAGGCAGTTTTTTTTTTTTTTTTTTGATTTGTAATGGGGAGATGTCGAATCGATTCAATATTATTATTACGATGATGCAATGCGACTTATTTCTCGCACATATTTATATTACGTGGCTTTATTAGTTTTCAACTAAAATTATTATGAAATTTGAGGAAAGTTTTTTTTTTATAAAATTATTTCGTATTGCGTAACAAGTGATACAGTCGAATGGAACTGTAGAATTTGTATTGAAATGATGTCAATACAGGAATTCTATCAACAAAACGAAATTTAAGGGCTTTTAGAGAACATTTTGAAAGCGACTTGTTAAAACAAAAGTTTTTTCTACAAGGTATTATTCAATATGTAACGGTCTTTTTAAATAAAAATTACTCAGTAATAATTAATAAATTTATAATTATTGTATATGGATAATATTATTTTTTATGAAATAAACTTTGGGATTTATTTTACTTTTAACGAATTTTTAATATTGAATTATGTACAGTACTAAACTCGCACATATTATTATGAGCACATGCTCGTTATCTTTATTTTGATTTTTTTTAAAATAAATAAAAAATTGGTAAATTGATAGAATTCAATTTGAAACAACCTTCGCTATAATAAGCATCGGTACTTGCGCACGCATTCAAAAATAACAAAAAAGCTTTACCATTTATCGTTAAAAAAAAAAAGAAGAAAAAAAAAAAAGAATAATAATGTTGCTATCTTATTTTGAACAAACTGTACTTTCCTCAGACAAATTAAAAGTTTTGTCGAGTGGAATTGAGGATGGCTATCCAAAATGTGAATAGGATTTTGAAATACTTTCTTAAACTGAAATTAATTGGCTTTGACGTTGGTTAAATGATAAAGAAAAAAAATAATTTGTCTCAGCCTGAAGTAAAAAAAAAATTCTTAAAGGGGTAATAAAGTTGTTTTGCCTGCCGGAAGTAATTGCTGCGTAATTTTTTTCCTTTATATCGGTACTTAAAACAATTTCGAACTATGTGGAGCGGAAGAGGTTAGACTTCATTTCCGGAACTTTTTTTTTTCTTCCTTTCAAAATGTGCAGCGATCATTTTTTAAAAGTAGACGCACGCCATAGACACGTATTTATTTAACAAATAATTAGGAAAGCAAAATTAGCCGACAATCGCGGACTAATTTGTGTACTTTTTTAATTATTGCGTTGAAAGTGTTCATTCGTAGAAAGCTAAAAAGTTGACAAAATGAGTGATGATGATGAAAATCGATGCCATCTATTCTTCTCACGTTTCAAAATTTTTCTCTCTACTTTTTAGTCATAACTTTAGCAGTAGTACCGCCATCTGCTGGAGATCTTTTTGTAAATATTTTGTCAGACAACATTTGAGTTTGGTTTATTTAATCTTATGGGGGCCAGAGGATGCCTATTTTTTTAAAAAAGAAAGAAAGAAAAAAAAAATGTATAAAAGGCTTTAAAAAAATCGATTTTTCAGACTTTTATAAAGAAAAAAACCCATTTTAAAGCGAGAGAACTGGTACCTTTTAAAAAAGCGAACATTTTTCTCTATTTATAGCAAAAGAAAATATTCGATTATTATGATTTTTTTGGGGATGTAAAATGAAGTTGTTTATACTGTATGGAACTGTATTTTGATTCTCACTTTTTTTTTTTTTTGTAGTTTCCGGAACATGGGCTGAACCGTTTGAACGAAAGGTTGTTACTCTTCCGTCACGATTACAACTCCCCAAACATTCTTCAGCTAATCAACGCAGCTTCTGAAGTTCACGATGAAACGTTGGTTGAGGTCATACTCTCAGGTGAGCTATAATACCCCGCCCAACCTCTCACTTCCTGTCACCACTGCAAACCACTTCCATCCGTCAAAATCTCCATCTCTACTTCCACCCAATCGCATTCTCCTCTCCTCTCTGAGTCTCTCTTTTCATCTCTTTTAATCTCCACGTTACGGAAACGTCAACCTTACGCTTCACGTACATTTTATTCTGTCAAATTTTGTGACACTGATTTATCTTTGAAATAATAGTCTATAATATTTTTATGACGACTTAAGTAAATAACTCAAGCAGTACTTTAACGGGTAATATACCAGTACCGTAACGGAATACATTTTTTGATAAAAAAAAATAATAAATAACATTTCTGAGTATCAAAAGCTATTTAATCGTATTTACGAAATTAATTTACATTGTAACTGAGTTTCAACTTAAACCATTTTTTCAAAAAGAAAGATGAAAAATTTCTTGTATAATGTTTAGAGATTGAACATTTATTTATTCTGATTTTAAATTTTTTTTTTATTTGGCGTGATTTAATTATTCCCGACAGATTTATAAATGTATTAAAAATGCAGATGCGAAATCTTTTCGGTCTAGCCGGATAGGAAAAGGGAATTTAAGGTCCATAGGGGACTCGAATCAAATTTAGATTTACTCGGAAGATAAGGAGAAGTAGTACGGTAGTTTTAAAAATAAAAGTTTTTGAAAGGCTCAACCAATGAGATAGGCTTTTTTTATTTAGAATACAATATAATATAAGTTTGAATATTAAAATTTATTACCGGTACTTCTTTTCCTAGTATTTGTACTACGCTTTACTTGTTTATATTTAAAATTGCTTGGATTTACCAATTTGGACTGCTTATTAAATGTGGTTACACCCTTAGCAATATTATTTTTTATTTAAAAGACGGATTTTTAGGAAATTGATGCTTTTATTTTATTTCTTTTTAGTTGCAAACAGTTGTTATTAGAATGCAAAATGATATTTCTTACTTAGTTAGCTGAACTTATGGATTTTTGGAAAACGATATAATTATGAAGGTTGTTTGCGCGCTATCAGAATTGAACTTTCGGTATTTTAATTTACAAAGATTTTAGGTTTTAGAAGATTTGGGCTAATTGATCTCTGATAATTTTATTCAGATATAGCAAGGAATTTAAATACAGCACGGTTATTTTTATTACGAAACAACAGTTTCATTGTAAATTATTATGAATAAATCTAATGATTAATTTTTTTTTATTAAAATGTGCCACCGCATTATTAAAATTACAATAGGTAAATAATTTAAAAAAAAATAAATATTTTCGAAATGCTGATATGCATACTTTCGAAACTTTCCTTTTAAGTACATTATTTTGATGGAGTATTTCGATATGGTTAATGAAATTGGCACGTTTTTAGTTTTAAGGATTGGAATTTCGAGGGCTTAAGGAAAGTTATGTCTTTTTCGGATCTATCTAAATAATCATTAAGATTAATCTACGCATCGATAACCTTAATGGAGAGCGTAAAACAATTTGAAAAATGAAGTTTATAAGAGAGATTAATTTGTAATGACCGTAAATTGATAATTGAGTGGTGTATTTACCAGTAGGTAGTAGCAACTTTCTTAATAATAATTCAAGTCTATAATAGGGGAAGGGTTTTGTGGGTGGAGAAAGAAATCGATCGATTAAATTAAGTTTTGAATTGATCATGGTAGATAACGAGGATAATGGAAGAAAACTTCACAATCAAATTCAGTTTGAAGAAAAAAGAAAGAAAAAAAAAAGCTTTTCAAAGTTCTTATCTTTCGCGCATGAGCAGATGAAATGGCAGTAAAATGACCTTATTTGAACTAAAATCGACACCGTGAGCAGCAACAGCCTTGGTGTGTCCCTATGAAATGCAAGTCATAGAGGAAGCTGAGAAAGTTGTACTGTTCATTAAAAAAAGTTTAAATTTCATCTCCAGTCTTCGCAGAATAGTACAGAGAGGAAAAATGGAAAGGAGAAAAAGAATAATAAAAATAATAATAATAAAAAAAAAGCCAAATGGGAAAAACCTTCGGAAATTCTAAAAATTTTTTATTATAATTTATTTTTCTTTTTATTATTTTTCTATTCTAATTTGAAGCAAGTGGTTTTCTAGCATGCCACTCGACCGTGAACCTTTTTCTTTCACTTTGATACTTTATGCAAATTTTTAGCTCACTTGACTTTCATTTTATTCTAATTTGGAAAAACGTTTCTTTTTTTTCTCCATTATTTGTTTTTCTCTTTATATCTCTCAGAATAACATCAGGGTTATTTAAAAGCACACGAGGCGATGATTATGTATTTTCTCTCTTTTTTCTTATTATTATTATTACTATAGTGTCTTTTATTTTTCAAACTGTTTCTAGGCAACTCATTACCGGAGCCTGATGTTCTGCGACCACACTCGCTCTACGTGCATTCGTACAAGTCGCCAACATTCTGCGACTTTTGCGGCGAAATGCTATTTGGTTTGGTGCGGCAGGGACTCAAATGTGAAGGTAATTTCCCTGTAATAATGAAACAACTTGCCCTTTCACTCGAACAAAATTAAAGAGGAAATACGGTACATGTAGCCTTCGATTTACACGGTAGATAAAACTTGCCCACAAAAACAGCGTGGAAATTCAAAACTGTGGAAATTAAATCTTAACATAAAATATAATCAAAGTAAAAGGGTACATACACTTAATTAAAATTGTAATTTTAATTGTATCAGTATTTTTTTTTAAAAAAAGAAATTTAATTACGGTGTTTTCACTTTTCTACACATTATTTTATTAATAATTCAATAGAAAAAAAAAATTTTGATTTTCAATTAAATTTGCCTTATTTATGTTGAATATTTTTACGCTCAATAGAAAAATAATTTTGTTTACCGTAAAATCGAATTAGTTAAAGCGTATTTATTTTTACATACCATGTAAATCGAAGGATGTCTATAAAAAATGAATTGTTTATGTAGAGGTAAAATTTTGCGCACAAATTATGCAAAAGAAAAATGTTTTGCTGAACAAACACTTTTTTTTATATATAAAAAGAAGTATTGTTTGAAAGAAAAACTCTAATTGCAAGCACATTCGAAAACATTAACATGCCGACGAAATATTTAATAAAATTTAAAAAAAAAAAAAAAATACACGTGGAAAATATACATTATTTTGCTGAAGAAGGAAAAAAGGACTAATGTTTCTTTACATAAAAAGTAAAATAAAATTAGCTGAAATAATGTTATACAATAGTTTGGATTATTACTTAAATGCATTTTATTTATTTTTATTTTTTTATTTTTTATTTTTTTGTATCGTAAGTAAATTACAAAATTTAAGATTACTGTAACTACTGTAGAATAACACTTTTGAAATGAACATTATTTTTATGAATGTGGCAAGCTATAAAGTTGAAGTATTGAGTGGAATAAGCAATTTAAAGATCTGTAAAAATGGTAAAAGGAATGCTCGAACTACGTTTTATAATTTAGATGTTACGAAAACAACTGTAAACATCACATTTTTATCTATGCACATAAAAAACGTTGCGAGTAAAGTTTAATGAACAATTTTAAAAAAAATTCACCTTTTACGTTCTATTTTGATGCGATGAAGCATCATTGTATTCAGTGATAATATACTGTACATAAATTTCTAGGAAATCATGATAAAAATTCATAGAAATAATAATGGATGATTTATATTTCTTCATTATAATATGTAATTCCGTTTTGTTGTTTTGGATGTTACCGTATTGTTTACTCATTTGTAGACAATCTTCGTGTTAATTTTATTAGAATATTGTCATGGGCAATTCTCATCCATTTTTATTATTAGGTTGCGGTTTAAATTTCCATAAGCGGTGCGCTATGAAGATTCCTAACAACTGTTCACACGCCAGGAGACGCCGATCGTCTGTCAATAGTTGCGGCGCTACCCTCACCATTCCGCGTAGTCCATCCGAGGGGTTCCCGATTAATGCACATCCCACTGCCAACAGCTTTACGCTCTCAGACGATTCGTCTTCCTCTTCTTCCACGGTAAGTCAACCACACCTACCTCTCTCATTCCCCTTAATTTACACTGATTTTGAGATACACGTCTTTCTTTTGTTTGTGGGTGTGTACCTGATAATTTTGTTACGATAACACTAGTTTGTACAGGAACGTTCATCTATTGCACTGTTCAGGAACTACTTGAACTAACTGAATTAATAATTTCTCAAATTTTATTGGAAATAGGATTAGAAAAATAAAAGTTAAAAGATTGACCCTAATATTTTTTTCTATGAAGTAATTGTTGATAGTATTTTGATGTCAAGTTCACATTTTATTAAATTTATGGTACATACGAAGAACATGAATCATTCAGGGTCAGAATTAAATTCTTAATAAGCTCATTTTTATTGTATCAGTTTTTTTTCATTTTTAAAAAAAATACAATTGTTTTCAAAAATATAAAAGGGTTTTTTTTGTTTCGTTTTGGGTGTACATAAAATGCATTATTTTAAGCTTAATTATTTAAACAATGCTTTAAGAACTTTTCAAGAAATTACGCAATACATAAAAGTTCAAAGAAATTTCTTAGTATTTAAATGACCTTTTAAAAAAAGCGAGTTTAGCATATTGATGTAATAAATTTAGTGCGATAAATAAAATTTTAAATCCGTCGTTGAGTATTTATATTTTATATACATGTACTGTACTTTCATATAGGTACTGTACTTTTTTTTTTGCTAATGCCAAGGTTTTAACAGCTTAATTTTGTTGGGAAGTTGGAGATAACGTAATTGTAAATCCCAAATTGAGTTCATGATGTTGTTAATGATTGATAATGTTAAAATCGCTATATTTTCTTTCTTCTTTTTTTTTTTTTTTTCTTACTTTAAAAATTCTGCTTTCAAACTAGTACAACACTTACTATATGGGTTTCAATCTTAACAGATCAAAAAAGTTCAACAAAAATTAAAATATGGATTCAAATTGGAGAGAAAAAAAAGTTAGGCTAAAGTAATTTTTTCTAGGAGGAAATCCTTGAACTAGCATTCGATTTGTGGCGCTGGCAGCGAGGAGAAACAATAATCTCCCTTGCCATAATTTTAATAATTATTTATAGTTAATTATCAGCAGACAGTTAATACTCGTATAAGTTGTGTTTCTATGAGGAAGTTAAGGATGTTTCAGCGCCAAACATCCTATTATTTGATTTTTAATTTCTTCCAATGACGTAGCGTGTTGTTGCTATAGCTGCATAGCACAACAACAGAGCTACGCATACTGGGTTCTGGGTTAATCATTACGAGCTTAAATAAAGGACAACGTTATCTTAGCATAAATGTTGATGAGACGAGTGAAAGAAGGATTTTTATTATTGACATAAAACGAAATGATAGTGTACGCGTGTGCGTGTATTGATGAGCGCACGGGCTGCGAGTACATGTATCTAACAGCAGGGGAAACAACATTTGAAAGCACTTTTTATTAATTCGATTAGTAAAAGATAGCATTAGGGGGAAAGAAAAAGCAAATTAAATCATGTCCTTCACCGACAAAATACTCCTACAATGCTTCTGCTTTGCCTGAGCCTAATGCCCATCAATTTAGGCTGAAATCGTAAAGTATAGAAGCTGCAAAGGGATAGAGAAGCGAGGGAGTAGTAAAGTAATGACACAATTAATGATAACGGTAAAACGAATTAAATTGTATTAATTAACATTATTACAACAATTGGATACAGTAGTTACCTCTTAGAGGCATTTTGAGGGTCGGCAGTTGCGGCGGTAATTTGCAAGCCACAAAATTGGAAATCATTAATTTAACGAATTTTTTTATTTTTTAAGCTAAATAAATTATCTTAAAGTTGGATTTTTATTTTGTGGATTTTTTCTTAGGAAAATGTTTAAATTAGGTCAGCTTTTCATTTAAAAGCAAACCAAAAAATTACTTACATTTTAAATAATTTGTCTTGGATTAAGTTTGAATTGTCAGGGTCATTTTGAGCAGAGGATAAATTAATATTTATTCACGCGTTTATAAATGTTACGCTTATACCTAGATTTTATTTAGATAAAGAAAATTTTTTTTTTTAAATTTAAATTAAAGTTTATATTTCTGTTTCTAGATAACTGAAATAAAATTATAGCTTTATTATTACAACACTGTATTAATGCAGCTTATCTGAAATGATATAAAAATGAAAATTGGTTTTAAGAAGCCCTAAATTTTTACTTTTACGAGTACTATTCTGAGAAACCATAAACACCTTTCACTCATTTCATATCTCGTCTTTACAACATGTTAATGCTACATAGATCGATTTTTATTCTGTACGTAATGAAAATATTCCTCAGCATTGTTTTTAAAGCTCATTTAAATCTGAAGAGTTAAATTTGGTATTTACAGTTACTTCAATAGTATCTGCCAATATTTATCAATATATATATTTTTTTAGCTTATTTGTCTAGCTAGGGAATTTTTACTATGGTTACCATTTGCGTAATAGCAGTGATGGTCATTTTATAGTTCCTTCACAGTTTCATTTTTGATTTTCAATTTTCTCTGGAATCGATAGACCGCGCGGGTGTTTTTAAGTTTTATATTTCATCATTGGAGAATTTTATTAGGAAAAGTGCTTCGGCGACAGTTTTGAAATTTGAAGAACGATAGATAATAATAGTTGAACGACTAATATTATAGTCTATAAATTTAATTACGAGCAAGAAAGAACCAATTGCAATATTTATTCTTTCAGTAAAAAAATTGTTTTATTTAATGTTGAGTTTATTTTTCAATCCTGCGATGTGTCGCACAGAAACTAAGTTGATGGAAAAAAAGTTTGGGTTTGTTGTTGCAGTTGCAATCGTTCACATGACACATCTACTGCTCATGGGTAGTGGTTTTTTTTTTGCGTTATTATGGTATTTTATTTAATAGAAACGAAAGTAATGAAATTTGAATATTAGTTTATTTATATAGGTATCAATTATTTTAAAAACCAATTTTAAACTTGCATGTTGGATTTTGAAAGCAATAAGTTTTTAGCACTTTTTACTCCAGGTACTTTATTTTTATCTGTTCATTTTTTTTAGTGTTATCTGATTAATTTAATGGAAATGATTAGATTAACAATAGTGGTGGTTTTTAATTTGAGATTTTTTGGATGTAAATGAATGCATTAGTGGGATTTTATATCTCGTATATAATATCAAATTGTAACAATAATGGAATATTGAATTAGAGATAATTAATTCTGTTTAGATTCTAGAAAAAAAAAAGCATTAAATTTCAGATACACCAGAAACTAAAATTGGATACACGCTCTTTTCGTCCTCTTGTGTTTCTTTCCACTTATCATTTTCTAGCTTCTACTGTACGTAAACTGTAACTAATTCTTCTAAGGTAAATGTGGTATTTAAAATCGTAATGCAATTAGAAGGCACAGCGACATAGGTAGAATTTAGCAGCATGATATTCCCGCAAATTAAACGTGAAATTGGACCCGAGATAATTGGATTAGCGAGGAGCCAGAAACGAAATTAGAAGCGTGTGGTATTTTTAGTTAAAGTAGCCTATATACAATCTAATTAATAGCTGCTTCGGTGACGTCATTAGTAGAAATTAGTTTAAGAGTCGAATGTATAGTGATTCACGGTTTCTAAAATTGATTTGTACAGTGACAAATCGTAACAGTGTTACCAAATGGTTACGCTTAAGTGAGTTTCTCTTAAATCCAATCCAGCGTGACATTTGTTTTTATTTTATTTATATTTTGAGAGAAAGAGAGAGTATATCGAGGTCAATTGAGCCAATTTACCACTCAGATGATGCGTACGCGTGTGGTAATGTGTACCAAAATATAATATAGCCTTAAAAACTTGAGCCTTTTTTTTTACATTTTTGTACCAGTATAAACTCAGGAGCAAAAAAATTTTTTTATTCGATTATTAATTGATTTTGTTTTTTATTGTTTATATTTTGCCATGATTTTCCAAGTTTTGAAATTTAAGTTTTTCAGTGTGATTCGCTATTTGTTTCACGCAACTATTTGGTAATATTTTCATTTTATTTATTGCGCAATGATTCTTTTTATCAAAGAATTTGCTGGGAAACTTTTTTTTTTATTTAAAAGAAAGTGAATAAAATGTAAATAAATTAAAGCAAAGTTGAATAAAAGGTGGAGGTGATTTAAAGCGTTAAAAAAGAAATGAAAAGCGAAGAAACTTAGTCAGGCGATTAAAGTGTGAGTGAGTCCTACTTTACATTTTTTTTTTTTTTTTTTGCTTCTTTTCTAAGTGTACTTTTATTCGGTTGACACTTTTTTCGCGCATAAATCGTTCTTTGTCACCGACTAACCGAGTGGAACTTTGTTGGATAAATACTTTGTGATTATTTAATTTTTTCCCTTTTCTCTCTTTTTTGCTGTTATTCGTGACTTTAAAAGTTTTTTTTTTTTCAACAAAAAAAAAAAATTAAAGATAACATTTAGTCTGACAACGTCGTTTAGCTATTAAGAGAGCGGTTGGATGTGTAGTTGACTACAGTAGTTTGTTGTTGTTTTCTGTTACTTGTCATTGATGATATTATTTATTTACAGTTATATTTAGTAAGTGCTAAATTTTGTAGTAAGCAGACGAGTGGTTTACAACACTGTCAACATTGTGAATCTTGTTGACCTTTAACTAATTGTTGTTATTTTATTAATAATTTCATTAGACTTTTTCCTCTACATTAAGAAGGCTATTTTATTTAGTTTATTGAGAGAGGGGAGAAAAAAATGTTCTATTATTTTAATTTATGATTTTGAATTGTAATATTTTTGCGTGAGATTTGTTCCAGACACATTCAAATTTAAGTTACTGGAGAGGAGAAAAAAAAAAGAAAAAACAAACGCCGACATTTTTGTTCTAGTAAAACATTTTTTATTTTATTTTTTTGAGATAGGGCGGTAACTGATTTATAGTTGCACCAAAATAGCTCTATAATTTTAAATCCTACTTTCTTAATAATAGTGCTAGCAGGCTTTTTACTCTATGTAATTAATGATATTGGAGTGAAACTTGGATAGGTGACATTAATTCTACTTATGGACTATAAATTACTTATAGTGTTAGCCTAAATTAAGTATAGCACCGTATAGCCCGTAATGAGAAATTTAAATGTAGCAGTATTAATAAACATATATTATTATACTATCTCCGATGCTTACATTTGACTTTTTCGCAAGAATTTTAGGACAATTTTTTTTTTTTTTTGCCGCCTTAACAAGATCTTATATCTTCAATTTATTGCTTGATAATTAAATGTTTTATTATACCGTATAATAAAGTTGGTTGACGTAAACGTACCGTGAATTATAGGTAGATGCTTTAAATAAATAATAAACAAAGAATACGTTTAGAAAAATTGAGTAAAATATTATCTAAAATAATACATGTTTATTTTTAAAATTCATAATTAATGCTGCAGCTACGCAAAAATCATACTGTTAAGCCATACTTTTTATTCAATAAATGGATTATAGACAAAAAATGCATTAAAGGCTTATGCATCTATCGTAAAAAGTATACCGGTATTGACTAAAAAATGAAAAAATTGTATTTTTCTGATTTTCTAAATGATTGCAACTTTTAACTTTATAAAATTATTAATTTTAAATGTGAAGTTAGCTAATCTTTTGTTTTACATTGCGGTATAAAGTTTTATTAATTAATGTTAATTTCACTATTAGTTTTTATAGATTAGGATTCTCCAAAGTAATTTTTTTTTTGGAAGTTTGCATTAAGAGATTATTTTTATTAGTCTTATGTAAGTTTATTGGATTAATATGTTTAAGCAAAATAAATGACGTCGAGAGCTTTTTATTTTCTCTCGTATTTTTCTCGAAACGTGCGCGATAAAGTGTTGGATAATGGATACACTTAGAGTTGGGAAAAAATCAATGTTTTATTTGTAAACGGCAGGTTTATATTTCGCTCTTTAGTGCAAAAACAAATATAATAAAAATCGTTCAAACTTGATAACTGATCGATTTTGAGAAAGCGGTTGGCTATAACGGTTGTCTAGTTCTAATATAGTATCTCGCCAGTCAAGAGAATTACAGTAACTGAAAACAAATAAATAAATAAGTGCGTGGTTAAGCGAAAAAACCCAGCATAAACTTAATTTAAAAGTCCGGCTCACTATTACTCAGAAAATAACAGGGAAATTTCTTTTTCTGTTTTGTTTATGGTAGTCAACGAGCTCGTTCATTAAAAATCGTTTACATTTTTTTTATTCTTCGTTTTTGACGGTCACAAATTCCATAAATAACGAGCCCATCAAGTTTTGTTCGAAAGTATTTTTTTTTTTACTTTCATTTTTTATATATATATTTACCGGTATAAAAAAAAGTTTTCTAATAATAATAAGCACCTTTTATTTTTTTTTTTATTTCTATAAAATTTACCTTTACCTGCGAAAAGCGACCTTGTCCTCATTTTTTTGATTCGTTAGTTATTGGTGCTATTCTGTTGTAGTACCTGTTCTTTACTCGCATTCATTCTTTGCTTCTTGAAGAAACTTTTACCGTCACTCACCTCACTCTCGTCTGTCAGTTGGTCCAGTCATCTGACTTATATCATCTGCGGATAACGTTGAAACTCGAGAGCATTATTTTATGAGTGTTTAGTTACAAGTACTTTATTCAATAAGAAAAATGAAGAAAAGAAAGAAATTTGAATTAGTTTAATAAAGTGCGTGATTAAAACTAAGAAAAGTTTGTTATAATCGCTAGAATTTTTTTTAAAGTTTTTCTGTATTTTTGTGGATTACGGGGTCATAAGTGAATAATTATCTACTGTTGACAAATTAGGATTATCAAAAAATAAGTTCAAGATGAAGATGGAAATTTATGTTTGTTGCTTTCCAGTAAGTGCATTAAATTTTTAACATTTTATTTATATTTGCAAAATTTTAAAAACCGAATAATTGCATTCTAATGTTAAAAATACAAATGTAATAATGGATTTAATATAATTTATTTATTTTTATTTTTATCATGTTTTTTTTGTTGTTGTTGTAAAAAGCAAGTTGATATTCTTAAGTTTTACTTTTATGAAGGATAATAATTATCATGCATTTGTTTATAAAAATTAACTTTGAAATTTTTGACTTATTTTGTATACTTACAGTATTTAAATTGTTTATACAATTAATAATTTTTGAACTGATAATGTACATGTAGGTGCAATTTTTAAGATTTTTTAACATATTTAATTTAAAGTTTATGTTTAAATTATCACGAGATTTTGTTTTGCACCGCCGTATTTATAAAATCTTTTCATTAGGATAACAATTATAATACTGCTAATTATTTTTTATGGGTACGTTTTTTTCGACAACTGTTTTTATTGTTTTGTTATTCTAATTTTCTTTTAACCTATACTTATTACTTTTTTTAAACTTGAATTCGATTTAATTGTTTTAACTTAAGTCAAGAAAATTATACTTCATTGTTAATTTGTTGCAAGGTGATAGCGCTCAGAATACCGTGGCAATTTTTTTTTGTAGCAAATAAATGTAATTTAAATTATAGAAAACTTGAAATAATTGGAGCATTACATGTTGAAAATAATTATCGTGTTAAATAACTAATTTATTTTTGGTTTGTTTATCATTCCAAGTTTAACTATTAAACGTTATTTTTTAAAGCTATGCCAATAATTGATACATTAGTCATAGCTCGCTGGAAATTCCTTAACAAAAAGGGAAATGCAATAAGAAATTGTTTAATAATATTTTTGAGGAAAGTTGTCTTTATTTGCTTTGAGATGGAGATATGGAATAAGGATTTGCCAGGGTAAAACATGATTTTAAGAACGTGACGTGTATAAATAATTATCATAACATAGACGGCAAATTAGAGACATAAAAGTTATAATAATAATTTAACCCGCAGTTTCGAAATGAAAATGTTGCCCGTTCATTACCCTCTGGTTTTTAATTTCATAATATCTGAAAGATGTTAATGATATTTATTTAAGTTGGTTAATTTTTCTTTTTCAGTTGACGGTAAATAAAGGGGGTCATCGTTCACCTCAAATAAGCACTATAGGACGTCCACCATGGATGGAAAAAGAGCTGGCCAACCGAATCCGTATCCCGCACACATTAGCCGTCCATTCCTATGCCAAGCCCACCGTATGTCAGTACTGCAAAAAATTACTTAAAGGACTCTTTCGTCAAGGCCTTCAATGTAAAGATTGCAAGTTTAACGTACATAAAAAATGCGCTTCAAAGCTACCTAGAGATTGTCCTGGTGAAGCTCCCAAAGAGCCAGGGGGAGGTACGGTTTTCAATTTGAATTGATTTAAACCCTATTTTATTGAAGTGAAAGTTATTCTTATTATATTACTTTTTTTTAAATGACAATTTATTCAGAGTCATCATTAGAAGGTTCTGAGACAGAGGTGGGAGAGCGACAAGAAATAGATTCAGACAATGAAAGTGAGAGTTCTTTGGAGAAAAATGTAATCGAAGCTCAGCAAGATAATGCGCACGATAGTCCCGACGAGGAAACAAAGCCTCAGCCCGCAAGGTAAATTATTTTTATTTTGCTAGGAGTTTATTATTAAGGAACTAATTATTTCCAGCCCATCAGCAAGTAACAATATACCACTGATGAGAATTGTTCAATCTGTTAAACATACCAAGCGAAGAGGATCAAAAGTTTTAAAAGAAGGATGGATGGTTCATTTTACAAATAAGGATACTATGGTCAATATTATTTATTTTTAAATTTTGAGTTTTTAATTAATATCATTATTAAAATTTATAGAGGAAACGTCATTATTGGCGTTTAGATACTAAGAGTGTTACGTTGTTTCAATCGGAATCAAGCAACAAATATTATAAAGTATATTTTTTTTTTGTTTTTAATAAATTTTGAATGTAATTTAGTTTTTTTTTAGGAAATTCCATTATCAGAAATGTTGTCCGTGGATATAGCCACACAGCCTTATGGACGCGAACCAGGGAGAGCAATGCATTGTTTTGAAATTAGAACCGCTAATGTTTCTTACTATGTCGGAGAAGATCCAAATTTTGGCCTTAAAAGCGATTCCAAAATAATGCCGTCTCCTGAATCTGGTATTGGAGTTGTACCAGCGAAGAGTTGGGAAAGATCTATACGACAAGCGCTGATGCCGGTTACACCACAGACTAGCGCTCATCCAACTATAACTCACCGTAATATCTTATTAATTAAACTCGTTGCGCGATGATTTTATAACAGTATTTTAATAATTAGAATTAACTCACGGCGGCAGTGTTACTGGAAAGCATGAACAATCGGTAACTATAACAACTAATTTAAATTCTAGTTTTTCTATAATTTTTTTTTGTAGGATATTAGTTTACATTATCAGATTTTCCCAGATGAAGTTTTGGGTTCTGGGCAGTTTGGAATTGTGTATGGCGGTAAGTTGAATTTTTTTGAATTTGATACGAAAAAACTAATAAAAAATTATTGGTCATGTATTTATTTGAATAGGTGTGCATCGCAAATCGAGTCGCCAAGTGGCTATTAAAGTTATAGATAAACTTCGCTTTCCTACTAAGCAAGAAGCCCAACTGAAAAACGAAGTTTCTATTTTACAGGTATTACATTTTTAGAATACAATTGTCATAACATGATAACTCATAAGGGCTACTTTTGAATAAATGTTTTCATAATAGAATATTCATCATCATGGTGTTGTGAATTTAGATAAAATGTTCGAAACACCAGAAAGGGTAGGAAAATTTAATTTTTAATATTAATAAAATGTTTAACAATTTGTAATCTATTCATTTTAATCTAGATATTTGTAGTAATGGAAAAATTAAAAGGTGACATGCTAGAGATGATTTTATCTAGTGAAATACAACGATTATCAGAACGAAATACTAAGTTTCTAGTATCACAAGTAACAAGAATTAAATATTGGCTTCATAAATTATGATGGTTAATATGCTTTTATATTTTCAGATTTTGGTGGCTTTAAAGCATTTGCATTCAAAAAATATTGTCCACTGTGACTTAAAACCTGAAAATGTGCTCTTATCTTCAGACTCTGATTTTCCTCAGGTGAAATTGTGTGATTTTGGTTTTGCTAGAATTATTGGTGAAAAATCCTTTAGACGGTCTGTTGTTGGAACCCCAGCTTATTTAGGTATAAGATGGCTATAGTTATTCTATCTCTGGTATTATTTTATCTTCTTCTTTTTGCTGTTTAGCGCCGGAAGTTCTTCGAAATAAAGGTTACAATCGGTCTTTAGACATGTGGTCTGTGGGGGTCATCGTCTACGTAAGGTTTGTATAATTTTAAACTACTGTAGTTTTATTATTATAAAATGTAATTGAGTTTGTAATAAATTATTTTAGCTTAAGCGGTACGTTTCCATTTCAAGAAGACGAAGACATTAACGATCAAATTCAAAATGCAGCGTTTATGTATCCTCCTTCTCCATGGAAAGACATATCGAAAGAAGGTAAAATTATTAAATTGCCAACTATAAAAATTTAATAAAACACAAAATTTTTTAGCAATCGATATTATAAACAATCTTTTACAAGTAAAAACAAGAAAGAGGTACACCGTAGATAAATCTCTGTGTCATGTATGGTTGCAGGTAAAGTTGTTAAAATGCTGCTTACTTCTTGTTAGTAATCGAGATTTTTCTGGTTTAGGACTATCAAACTTGGTGCGATTTACGAGAACTAGAGTCACAAGTTGGACAACGTTATCTAACCCACGAATCCGACGATGCAAGGTGGGAACAATATCAAAAGGATAGAACAGGAAGAGGCGGAGGTGGTATTCATAATAACAACCATCACGGTACAACTCCATCGAACGATGCAAACACGGGAAGTATTATACACAAAATAAGGTTATGATTGGTAAAGGCTTTTCTTTACCAATAGAAAGACGATAAACAGTTACAGTATTTTCTTTTAAATAATTATGGAGAAGCGTTCGCCACGTAGTACTGAAATTAATCAAATTTTTCTGTGAAAGATAGAGGAAATAAAACAAACATGCACACAATAGGCAGCTGCTTTGACAAAAAAAAAAAAGATCAAGAAAATTCACCGCTAAAATACATTCGATAATGAGGTAATCATTCTACGAAATTTCTCAGGCTTTTGGCCGGTTATTTTTGATAATCTTTTATACGTTTTTAATTTTCCATATCGTTAAAGCAATGCATTTACAATACATTGTACGTTGCATTATTTCGTCTACAATAGCTGCACTCGTTTTTCCATAAAAAAAAGATTTATTAATCAGCCATTTGAAAGCCTTAAAAACTTCAAAGGGGGTTATCTTATTTCTTAGCTGGGCTTCCTGTATAGGCACATAATCTTAAACTTGAAATTGGTTTTTCAGTTCACTGTGTGCAAGGTTTTGTTATTATTAGTCTACCTACATTATCTTTCGACGTTTTTATTCTTTTTGGCGTAAACATTAAAAAAATATAAAACTGTAATACTGAAAGTTTGAATGATAATCAAATTTTCTGCATCCCTTCTGCAATTTTTTTAAAAAAAAATAATCTGCAGTTATTACAAAAAAGGCTCTTAATTAAAAATTACATTTTGCGCCATGTATTTATTTTTCTTAATTTGGCATTTTAGTTGAATTTTATTTTTTTTCTATAATTTTTCATGTAGCTGTTACGCCACTGACTTTTCCTTCATTTTTATAATTTTGTGCAATTTTACTAAGTGCAAACATTTTACATATTTTTTGCGAAATTATTCAGTTCAATAATAATATGAACCAAAAATCTTATGCATTACACTAAATTGTATATTATATACAAGGATTATAGATATATAATTATTTTGGGCAATATTTTGCGCTTTTGAAAATAGCATTTCTTGGCAAGCTAATTGATATATTATTCTGTAAATAGAATTACTTTGCGAAAATATCTACTTAATCTTTAAAGACGGGCTATTTTTGTTTTCATATATTATAGATTTATAGCAAATCAAAAATGTTTATCGTGATTTATAAGTCGATAAGCTCTCTATTGCTGTTCTGTTTTTGTTATTTCGATCGGTAGATAATATCGAGAAAATATTTTTCACTTTTTTAAATATGTTATTGTGCATTGGTTTAAAGTTTTAATTTTTAATCAATGTAAATTGTGGGAATCGACGACTTTTGCAAGGTTTATAACATTTAATGTAATTCGGCCATTTTCACTTACTGTATCTCGTTTATACAAACAAACACCAATTGAATTGTGATCAATTATTGTATAATTATCGAGGATGTATATCAAGCAAATTTTGAATTTAGATAAAAATTGGGAAAATAATTACAAGTTTTTCAAACGAATTGTTATTATTAATTTATTTAGGGTTAATAATAATAATTATTATTATCCACCTCAGTTAACCTATTTTGTTAACAATACTTTTAACATTGAATAGCTGCCTAAAATCTTATTTACAATATTATTAATATAATTTTATCTAGGTCTTTTATCTACTAATGACGACCTCATTAATGATCCTTTTTGGAAAACTGGTTTTAATATTTTTTTAATGCATGTAGTTTTCCATATAAAATATTAATGTCTAAGGAACAGCAAGGTTTTTGCTGAATGTTATTTTGTTTGTTTATTTTATTATTTATGTGCTCAGTCGTCCCCAAAGACAAAAATAATTAATTCCTAGATAATGTAAATCGTGAAGGATGTGCCTTGAGAATTAATTTATAAACTTCAAAGATTTGACTAATATGAGGCTGTAGATGTTAGGCGACTGCATACAATTAGAAGATGGAAATTCATTGGTACTGTTCTTAGAAATTTTTTTTTCCTTTTGAAATAATAATTTAGTTCCATAATTTGGAACCACAGCAATTACATGTGCAGTATTATATAGAAACGTGGAACTTAATATTTCATCAATGTCAGTCAATATAATATTAATAGAGGTTTTTTCTTTATTTATTTACTTGTGCACTTTAGTTATCGACTGACTATAAGACTGTCACCTCCATGTAACCTTTGACATTTTATTTTTGAAAATCTAATGCTATACATCAGCAAGAACAAGAATAATATTATTCTTAAATTAAAACCTTACACAAAATTAATTCAAAATAATTAAGTTTTAAAATTTGATTCGGCACAGACTATCCTCATTTTAATATCATTTTTCCTAATTTTATTATTAAATCTAAAATGAATTTTAAAAAATCTTATTAAAATGATGAGAAATGTTTACATAAAATAAAATTTGAATTTTTTACTAAATAATAAAGTGAAAACTCAATTTTTTTTTATATACCATTAATTTGAGTTGCGCGGTTCAATTCTGTTTAATAAAATAATAATTTCAAATTTAATTATTATTTTGCCGCGAGTTCAAAATTCTTTCAATAATCGATTATATATCGATGTTTATTATTACAACGATACTATCGAGATGACGTCATTTGCGTCGAAAACAGTTTTTAAAGTATTTTTTACGGGACAGGATGTTGGCGAATTTCGACTGCGCTTTCGGATAAATGTCGTAAAGCAGACTTGACGTTTGTTTTTATTTCCCCTCGGATTATGAAATTATGGAACCAATCGTCAGTGGCTGGCTGAAGAAATCTCCGCCGGATAAAACGATATGGCGAGCAGTAAGTTGAAAAACGCTTCTGTCATGTTCTCTTAATTCGCCATGTAATATTTATCATAATTATGCACATAGCCATTTTTCTTACCTCTCTCATTTTCTATTAATGTATATCCCCACCTCAACCGTCGCGGGTTTAATATTAATCCTAACGGCACAACGATTATTACAAATTAAAAAAAATAAATAATCGGGTGATGTTCGAAATGGTAAAAATGAAAGGTACTGCAGAACATAATATAACCCCAAATTGGAAATGAGAGAAGGCGGATGATCGACCCCCAGAGCCGCAACGCTACTGCAGAGTTGCCGTATAAAAAAAAACAGTAAACGAAGAGAAAAGATGGGAGGAGGAGGATCGTTGACCGAGTTGAGAATGTTTTCACTACTTAACTATTTGTTTCGTCGACTTTTTTTTTTTTCGTCTATCTTCTTTGTGTTTTATTTTTTTTTAACCTGGCGAGTTAGAAATAGAATATTAACGCAATTGACCTTTGACTTGTATCGAATGTAGGACACTACAATAGCATTCCTCCAAACTTTAATTTTCGGTTTTTCCTAGAAATTTTCTTATCTAGATTATCTTTCTATTCAAAAATTTTTTTAAAAAAAGAGAGAGAGAGAAAAGAGAGGGTTGAACTAGTCCAATTATTGGATAGATTTTTAATCTCCATGATTCAAAAATAATAATTGTTTCTATTTAAAAAGAAGAAGAAAAAAAGGGGAGAACTTCGATTTCTTCTCAAATTTATCTTGGTTTTTTTTTAAAAAAAAGTAGGTAACTTTACATTAAAGTATCGCGTGGTTAAAAATAATATTTTATTTCTTATTTTAATAATTATTATTATTCTATTTTGACGTGATGAGTAAGGAAAAACAGTCCAAGAATTCGTTTACTCATTGTTTTATTTATTTTCGCGAAAGCACTTTTTGAGAATCTATACTTGGAAAGTGGATTTAAATATAGATAATATGCTTGTAATGTATTTAAACAGATGGAATTTTTCGGTGAAATTCTTTATCCAAAGAGTGTCAGTTGCCGCGGGAACTTCTTGTTTTTGCACTGTATTCTCAAATTTAATTCCTAATCCAGTAGTTCTAAGGATCTCTCCCAATAGTGTTGTTTGTAATTTTTGGATTCATCGGCAAACCTGTTTCTTTTGAGATTTTTTTTTTTTTTTAATAATATTTTTCGTTCGTAGACACGAAAGGGAATGCATTACTAGGATGTATCGGTAATTATTTTTTTCCCCCGAGTGGAAATTGTGTACTTACAGTATTTCGATGACTTGTATCCGTGGAGGTTAATCGTTGCTGTTATTGTACCGTCAGCGTTATTTTTATCCCAATATTGTATTATTTTTAACTTCGGTAAGTCAAAAAAAAAATTTTTATTTGAGAGAAAAGTGCTGAGAATGTGCGTCAAACAGAAAAATCGTGACGTAAACAATGCGAGAATGTTATTCGGAAAGAATTTTTATGTGCCTTTTTTCCCCTTTTTTTAAAAACAAAAATGTTTATTGTATTATGTATACTTTTGACCTTGAACAAATATTTTTTTGGTTGACAATCTTAGAATTTTAATTCTGGGTATTGCACAAAATTATTAGCCGAATAACAAATAGTCTTTTTTTTTTCTATCGTGTATACAGTTTTTAAAACATAAAAAGAACATTTTTTTTGTTGGAGAGATTAAGGTCTAGACGGGTCGGTTTGTTCTTTCAAGGTTGACGAGGAATAAAATATATTCGGACAAATATTTTTAAGTGAATTATACGATTTGCTATTTATTTTTTTATTTTTTTTAAAAGAAAAGATCCATATTTATCCGAAGTATTTTCTATAAACGTTTTTACTTTTATTTAGCGGATCACGATAGGAGAAATTAAAAGCAACAACAATAATAATTTTCTACCGTTTTTTTTTTTTTGTTTTTTTAATAAGCATTGTACATTAATAATTTTCAAAGAAATTATTATTACGAGTCGTCACTTGATGGCTATTTCCTTCTTTTAAGTTTTCGTCTTAAAAATGGGTACACATGACTGATTTCTTTTGCCATGTAAACAAAATTAATGTCGTGTATGTTATAAAGTTTTTACAAATTGACTAAAGTAAATGTTATGTATGCATGTAAATTATTTTTTTTTTAAATTGTCGTTAGGCTTAGATAAAGTAAATGTTGATATGAGCTTTTGCTCTTTTAACTTTAAGACTACAAATACAATTTTCTTAATTTACAACAGGAAATTGAGGTTTAATTTTTTGTCTCAACATTTTAACTGCACGTACTACACATGTATCGTCGTTGTTCATGGGGATTGTATTGTTGAGAGTCGAGTACTATTTTGTAAAGGGAAAATCTTGATAGAGATTTTTAATGGGGCGAAAGAGTGAAGGTTGGGTGACCATTTCCTTACAAATTGTTTGTCGGAAGGGACTAGCAGCGTATGATTATCTTCTTTGATAGTGTCTTTTTAGCTATTGTATTTCTTCACCTCATTCGCTTCATTGTCTTATTACTGTATTTCGAATAGAGTCGTCCTGCATGCGCACTTATCATATTTTAATCAAACAGCATTGGTTAACTCTTTTTTACGGTACTTGAACGTTGCTACTTTTTTTTTCTTTCCTTAAAAAGATTTCGCTCGGTAAGTAATGTAATGACTCTAGTGGCATTTAATTTCTCGATTTTTATTACTACCAAAATAGTAATCAGCTGAGATGCGCCAATCTCGCGTTTGCATGAAATGACGTCACGAGGTTTGCGTCGAAAACAAGTTGGCGTGGTTTTTAGGTTAGCACGTGTACGAATGGAAGCCTTTTTAAAATGCGGCGATCCCTCCTACGCCGAGTCAACCGATGACTCAGACGGGGATGACTCGCTTTTAACGCGGCACAAGTTCGTTGTGTCTGACCGGTAAACCGCTGAGCTCGGCGCTTCGTGTACCAAACATTAAATTTTTACCGTTGATGCTTCTCGGTGAAGTCATAATTAGTTAGATTGCTCAGTCGATGATGACAGTCTCGAACTTTGTTGGCAATTATAGTTATGCAATTAAAGGAGTGTATGTTATTTTAATCGCGTTCATCTAATTATCATTTTTATAAGATTGTAATTCCGTAATCTCTTTTCTAAATTTAGAAGTGGCGAAGACGCTGGTTTGTGTTACGACCCTCCGGACAGATTCCTGGTCAGTACATGCTCGAATATTTTACCGATCAAAGCTACCGTAAATTAAAAGGCTCTATTGATTTGGACCAATGCGAACAAGTATGAAGAAAAAAAAGAAGAAAAAAAAAATTTACCTTTATTTTGAACGATAATTTATTTTATAGGTCGACGTTGGTGTCTCTTTGGATTCTGTGATTCATCGAAAATACACTTACGAACACGTGTTTGATATTCGAACACCTAAACGTATTTATTATCTGGTTGCCGATCGGGAAATAGAGATGAACAAGTGGGTAGACAGCATATGTTCCGTCTGCGGATTGAAGATCCACGTTGAAGATGGTAAATAATTGTTTCTCGCTCAAATATTTAGACTTTTCGCATTATAATCTCTCCACTAGAACCTGGGGGGTACGCGTTTTCCGTCTACCCCTTTTAACGTAATATGAATTACAATCATAAATGTGGTATTTTTAATCTTAAATTGCATTTTATAAATTAATTATCGTACGAATCGTGAAAAGTGGAGAGCTTACAATGGGGGAAGTTTCAAGAATTTTATCGGTTTCAAACATATTACAGTAGCCTAATTGTATTTTTTTTTAAGAAAAAAAAACTTTTTTTATTAATTTCATTTTATTTTAGAACCCGAGATGCTGACTATCCCTGCAAATCCAACGCAAGTGATAGACCGACAACCATCTCCAACTCCTTCGGCTCGTCTCGAAATCATTAATAACGACGGACCTTTGAGAAGAATCAATTCGTTTTCCAACTCTACGCTCTCGGTGGGTTATCAACCTTCTGGTCCTTATATTCCCATCAGCGAATGCATCTCTGGAAGTCTCCCCGCCATCAACGGTCTCCCGCCTCGTCCCAATGGCAATTCGTTTCATATGAACGGATTGAGAGAAGGGCTTCACGACGATGTTCCTCCGGCTCCTCCTCTCAAAGGTTTACCTTCGTCGAAGAAAAAGATGTCGACCGATTGTTACGATTACCCTCGGGCGCTACATCCTCCCGACAAAACGTATAATAACGCGGACGATTCCGAAGATTCCGGGAACGTGGTGGTTCCACCTCCGAAAGTTAACTGGGCCACTTATCCCCGACAAGACGCCGAAAGTGCTTTATACGAGAATCGAAAAATCGAAGACGATGTTTACGACCATCCCGCAGTTTCATGGGCAGATCCGACGGAAATGTCGTCGTCGGGTTTTGAACCACCCGCCCTTTCGCTTCATCCCCCACCTAGACCGCCTAAGCCTCCACCGCCTCATCTAATTAAAAATTTACAACAAGGTAACGCTCAGAATAATAACAATTACGACAACATCAATTCAGTGGCTACACTTTACGATACACCGCCATCAGCTCATGCTCTATTAGGTATGAGTCCTTCAGTAAGTGCCTTTAATTGCGTTGGTCAAAATGAAAATTTCGTGGAGGATCATTACGACTTTCCGCGTTCTCACCTTCCCGAACTTAGCTCAACACCGCCCGCACCTTCCACCCAAAGTATATGGCAAAGGAGGCACATTTACGGTAACGCTCCGTGTTCGTTAGTCGTTGAAAAAGAGACCGACGACGCGCAAGAATATCTTCCGATGGATCAACAACTAGCGGCGATTCAACATCAGAAATTGACGAGAAAAGAAAGCGACGTATATACGGACATGTCGGGTGGCGAAACGAGATCTCCGAATTTCTCAGTTTACAGTAACGTTTCCAGTCCCAATAATTTTAAAAACTCTGCTCCTCCAATCGATACCCCACCTGCCGTGAATAGAGACCTGAAACCGAGAGTGTCTACGACACAAACTCCAGCCAAATCCCAGCCAAAGAGAAGCGTGGATCAGAGCGCTAGTATCGAGGAAACAGTGATAAACACCGTTTTAACCGGACTGCCGGTGGTTACGGGCGTAGCTCCTGCTGTTGATCGTCAGTTGAAACCGAAAATTAATTTTCCCGGAGACAACGGTGGAGACGGGGTTAACATTCCCACAGCCATTACACTCTCACCAGCGCCAAACTCCGTCTTTATCAATCCACCAAAGGGAAAAAGAAGTTTTCGTAAGCAAAGGTTGGTTTTCAGTTTATTTTAATATAAAAAATGTAGCATGAAAAGTTTGCATTCAATCAGATTGAATTTTTAATTTTTTTTTGTTTGCTTGTAGGGCATCTCCTTGTCCTTCACCCACCGCTTCTACGAACGTAAATCACTCGAATGGAATGCTATTCCCAGGAAGTGGAAGTTCCACAAGGCTAACCGATAGGTCGAGCTCGGACGACGACCAATCTAGTTCTTGTAGCAGTCGTAGAAATTCTTCAAATGACGATCATCATACGTCTAATTTGCTGAAATCCGTAATATTTGATTTTTAAAAAAAAAAAAATTTTAAAATATGTTTAATTGGAAATTATTTCTTTAGACGCATCGAAAATCTCCATCGCCTTCTACTTTTCTTTACGGACGAGGAATCGGTAGGGACACCGAGATCCAATATTTAGATTTGGATTTGGAAAACGATAGTTCCGCTCCCGCTCAGAGCCCCAAATCACCCGAAAAGACTTCATCGGGTCAAAATCATAATACCGTATATAAAACCGTGGATTTTGTGAGGACTAAGGCGTTTAACGAGATGAGGCAAAACGTAGAAGAAACTTATAGAAAATCTTAATCCGTCGCTGTGTGAATGTACCTGAAGAAATTTGCTTAAAGTTCGGTCGCGACCGATCAACCAATATAACGAAAATCAAAAATTAAAAAAAAAAATGGGGGAAACGGTAGTATGACGAGGAAGAATTCCATCTAATCATTTTTTTTTTTCGCTTGCGAAATTTCAGTAAGTTTTTTTAATAAGTTTTATCGAATTATATTTTCCATCGTGTGCTATTTTTAATTTTTTGAAATAGTGCCTTGATCGTGTATTTTCTTTTCTTCGAGTCTAGTAAACTTAAAGAGAGAGAAATTATATTTGTAAATATTATACTTTAATATTATTATTATAAATAAATTTTACACAAAAATTATGATGTTCATTTTGGCAAAATATTTTTAAAAAAAATATCGAAATTTTTTTAATTTTATTTTTTCGCTATTATTATTATGAGATGTTGTAGGGTTTTTACCCTATAAGTACTAGTCGAACATGTGCTCGCTGACTTTTCTGTGTTTACATGCCGGTGGTGGATAACGTGGGAGACATTATGCGGTAGGTCTATGACGCAATACGTTGCCAACGTCATCGTGTCACCGCCTTTTTGACCCAAAGGAGGGGTTATGGAAATGGTGGTCTGTGTGATTGGAAGTGGGCGAGATGTCACGAATTGCTTTTAATTTTTGGGCTCAGCCTACTTCTGCACATGTGCGATGAGCCATCTTCAATGATTCAATCTGCCTAAACATCCTACAGCATACATATTATTTGTGTCGGCTAACGTCAAGTCTTCAAAGTTTATAAAATAAAATGAACTTTTAAATTTTGACCTAATTTGAGTTGAATTTGTAGCGTCATTATAGGTTAACTGTTAACCGACTATTAATTGAAACCGCTTTAATTTCCAGTTCGTATGTTAATTATTTAAAAATAAATTTTTTTAGCATAGAAAATAGTATTTATATATAATTACGAAATTTAAATTTTAAAATCAATTAAATGAAGAATTTTTTTAAAAAATAATCTGACAGCATGAGTTTTGTAAACATGCAAATTATTACGTAATTTAAAAATTACAGTGTTTAAATTTTTTTTTGCATTGTAACTTCGATTTCCGCATTTCTTGAAGACCGTGTTTATGAACGACCGCTAAAAAATATTTTAAAGTTTTATTTTACAAAAAAATAAGTTTCTTTAAAATTATTAATAATATTCAAGAAGACCAGACATTTTTAATGTTTAAAAAAAAATTTGAATAACCAGTCTGGAAAGGTTCGAAAATTACAGAGTCTCGATTTCTTTAGCTTGGGGAAAAAAAGCCAAAGGATAATATTTGTCCGCTACCGGTAGGAGGCGCTGGTGTATTTTAAAGGCGGAATCTTTCCCTCCGTCAGCCATTTTTTGGGTTGGGAAGTTGTTGTTAAAAAGGGCGGAGTATGGCCGAGCGGTTGTCGACTTGATTAAGACACTTGATCGATTTTTTTTCGGTTCCAAATTTACGTGTGTATATTACTAGTGACATCTTTCAAAGTTATCACGTTGTTTTTTGATGCGATTTGCTTCCGGAATCGGCGCGAGCGATGGCAAACGAGTGAGAAAAAATCTCCTCCCTGAGAACAATATGAGCACGGCTGACGTTCAGCAGCAACAACAACATCAACAGCAACTCACAGCCGAAACGACTTCAACCAACTCGACCGCAAACTCCGATTCAACGTCAAATTCGAAGACACTGATTCAACAAAATCATCATCAGCAGGAATATCTTGTTCCCACGGGCACCTCCCAGGTGGGTGTTGTTTTATTTAGTTTAGGGAGGGCAAAATTGAGGGTAGGAGGGAGACATTTTCTTTGTGTCCCGGAATGTTTGACAATGTTGCCACTCGATGAGGAAAAACCCATTCGTTAGGGAAAATGTTTGCCCAACTTCTTTAAACTTTTACGCGCGTGTCAATGAACTTTATATTTTTTAAAATAATTCCGACACGCTTTTTAACGAATCTTCAAAAAAATAACTCGTTTTTATTTTTTTAAATTTTTTTAAAAAACTTTTTTACTAATTAATTTATTATTTTTACATTTTATATCGAATGTTTAGTTAAAATACAGCCGAAAAAATTTTTAAAATTTTTGCGAAAAACTATTTATAATTTAATATTCGCTATTAATCGCGGTGGGGGAAAAAGTATTTGGCGTAAGGTATTCGGTCTTCCACGCGTAGTTGGCAACATTGCGGAGCTTAATTTTCGATTTCGGATTCACTACACCCACCCGTTCTAACCCCGCCCTTTTTCATCTGTTGTTCCATCTCTCTTCTCTTGTACAGGCTTCTCAGCCCTCTCCTTTAGCCCTTTTGGCGGCCACTTGTAGTAAAATAGGATCAGCCCCAACGTCTTCCACACCCCCTACCATCCAAGCCGACACGAGCGAAGGTGGGAATATCATCTCATCCTCCCAACTTTCGTCACCAAGCATTAAAATTCTTACCGCGGCAACAGCAACAACGCCGAACAACACCCAACTCAGCACCGCTGACGTAACTCAGCTGTTAGCGGCAGCGGCGGCGCAGCAGCAACAACATCAGCAGCAGCAGCAGAGTAGCGCGGCGGCTACCACCAGCTTCATCGTGGCGACCAATGCGGACGGCAGCCAAACCACCTTTAAGGCGGTTCCGGCTAACGCGGTGGCGACCACCTCGCAGACGGTGACATTGCCCAGCGGTCACATTTTCACCACTTGCGGCGGAGGAGGCACGAATCAAGGAAATATCACTTACAGCGTTATACCTCAAGTACAAAACATCACCATCGATGGACAGGAAGCGATTTTTATTCCAGCGGGTCACACGCCGACCTTTCAAATTGCCGGCAATGGACAGACGGCCATTCTCACGCAGTCGCCGTCCGGCCCGCAGTACATTCAAGCAACATCCGCCGGACTCGGACAAATGGGTGGGACAATTTCGGTGGGACAGCACATGCAAGGTTCGGTTAGGCAACAACAAGGAGTCATGCAGACCTTACAAATACCTTTCAATCACGTCCAACAGACTACTATTCCCATACAGGTGATGTAACAATAATTATTATTTTAAAAAATGTATTTTTTACTGTACACTCAGACATCGCTCAGCATCAGAATTACGTTCCCAAAGTACCTGCGAATGATGAAAAGTGCATTGCAAATTTCTCATATCGAACTAGCAATTCCTACCAGTAGATTTTCGTTGTTCATTCATAAAATTAATGTGGTATAAAAGTTAATAAAGCTTGTTTAAAATAATAATAAAAGATTTCTTGCCAAAAGAAAACAAATTATCAAAGATGTAACTTGGAAAATACGAGAAAAAAGACGGAATTTAGAGGTAGAAATAGTCAAAATGCAATGTTGCAAAGCGAAGTCTGTGTGTTTATTCCTTTTATTGAATTTTAAAGTAAGTAAAAGTTTTTTCTAAAAAAAAACCCCCGAATATTGTAATGTACATACATTTTTGAGAAGGTGAAATTTTTTTTTTATTATTATTATTGTTAAGGTTGGTTTAAGTTGAGGAATGAAAGATAATTGGTTAACTTGGTGGACTCTAATTTATGGTCCATCAAGATGATGTTCAATGATCTGCTAATTCGTTTAAAACTAATACTCGAAGTAACTTTTTTAAAAGAAAAAAAAATTGGTTTGATTGCGATAATATCAATTTTATTTTATTATTATTGAATTTGGGTTTATGCAATATTAAAAGAATAACGAACCACCTTTTGCTGAAATATACATATTTCAATTATTTAATTTTTGCATAATGGTAATTGTGGTGAAATAGCAGCTGGAATTCAATAAAATACAAATGGCGTAATTTTATTTAGCTACCTGATGCATAATTTCTTTTCTGCGATTTATTTTTTTAATTGCGTTAATATCAGCTTATTAAAGAATATAATTAACAATATTTTTAAAAATTAATTGCAGGTGCCGATATCTAACGCGAATGGACAAACGACTTATCAAACTATCCACGTGCCGTTACAAGCCATCCAAGCAGCTCTACCGCAATTGCCTGGTTTAGTTGCGTCTCCATCGGGACAGGTAACCACGCAGATGGCTCTTCCTCGTCTCGCTCCCGCACCTATCGGAGCCGGTCAACTGATCGGAGTTTCGGCGGCCACTCCCAGCTCCACCAGTAACGTGACGACGACGTCGACCATGAGTAGTGGAAGCGGAGACATGATTGTGGCTAATCCAACGGTTTCTACGTCGGGCCAAGGCTCTCAATTCGCACTAGCCACGGCACCAATGGGAGTCGGACAAGGTCAAGTCGCGTGGTGGCCGACAGGTACTATTAGTTTCGCTAATGTCGGCGGGATGACTAACATAAGACCATCTGGAAACATGGTTCAAGTACAGAATCTTAACGGAATTCCCATTCAAGGGCTCACGGGCCTTCCAGCTAATATACAGGTCGCGACGTCGGTGGCTGGGAACGGAACAATACAAACCGCGCCGATGGTCACCGCTAATCTAGCAGCTAACACGGTGACTACGTCATCTACTGCCACTTCACCGTTAAGCCCGGGACAAGTGCAAACCTTGTCTCAACTGCTAACTACTACCACAGGTAATTATTATTAGTTTTTTTCATCAATCGTGCTGAATTCAAACGTGTTTTCTGAATTTTAGATGGTAGTGAACTTTATCATTCTGGTGAGTATTTTTGTAGTGTTATAAAAAAAAAACAATCGGTGATTTGGTTAATGTGCGAGCGAATGCAAAACTAACATCTATTGGTGGGAATTGATTTTGTTTTATTTTGGTGGCTTTTTTCTCCATTTTTAAAATTTTGTGGACTAAAATTCAGGTTCAGGGCATATTTGACACTGCGTACTACTGTACTTAATGAAAAGTTACAGAATCATCAGTAACATCCTTAATGTTTATAATTTTCAACATTACTACGGTGCAAATACTGTAAAGTTATAAAATTAAAAGTAACTTGAAAGTTAATACGAGTTCACATTATTAATACTGTACTGCAAGAAACTTTTGGATGCTAGTGTTAATTTTGGGTACATATTTATAATGTACGCAACGTTGGATTTCTTTTGCATTGGCGTGCCAAATGCGTTAATATCAATTTCTTTTAATTAAGCTTTGAAGCGGTCCTTCATTTAATATGAGTTGTAATGCCATCTCGTAGATTGTGAAGATAACTGGATATGACGTGCGAATAGTGCCGAATGAAACAAATTGACATGCTTTGCTTTGATTGCTACCATTTTTTTCTTTTTTTGTATTTTTAAAATAATATTGTAGGAATCTTAAAAATTAATGTTTTTATTGGAGACTATTCCATCTTTTTTGAGGAACACAATTTATGGCAACTAAATATTTCATTATGATTAATAGCATTTTAATAATCTAAATTGATTTTCAGACTTTACCGTGAATGGTTAATTATACCTTTTAATAATAATAATTAGTAAATACTATTGTGATGCGTGTATTGCTTACCACTTTGGGGTTTTTCATAATTTTCAAGTTTATAACATAGTGAATTTCATATGATTTAAATGTTGAATTTTTTACGTGTTTTTTGACAGGCGCTCAACTGCAACAAGATCCCAATGATCCTACAAAGTGGCAAGTAATTCAAACAACAAATTCGGTTTCTGCCGGAAACACCATATCTCAGGTTAGCGATAAAGGTGTTAGAATTAATAAAATTCGGTGGACTAATAAGGACGATGTTAATTGATTTACAGTCTGATCAAATAAGTGCAACGGCTGATACTACAAATAACGGTTCAAATCCGGAAGAGCAAACGGTTGTAAGAAGGCTGCGGAGAGTTGCTTGCACGTGTCCAAATTGTAGGGACGGTGAACGAGGGTAAATATTAATGAATTGGAAAGTGCATAAAAGCGTTATTCATTTGCTGTGATTTGAAGTAGAACAGGTGAAAATAAGAAAAAGCAACATATTTGTCATGTGCCTGGATGTAACAAGGTTTACGGAAAAACTTCTCATTTAAGAGCTCATCTTAGATGGCATACGGGTGAGAGGCCTTTCGTATGTAATTGGTTATTCTGTGGTAAGCGATTCACGAGGTCGGACGAACTTCAGAGGCATCGTCGAACACATACGGGTAATTTAAAAATTCATTTCTAATTGTACATTTTAAAATATAAGATTTGCTCATGTTTTAAACAGGGGAAAAGCGATTTCAATGTATGCAGTGCCACAAACGTTTTATGCGGAGTGACCATCTATCGAAACACATCCGGACCCACCAACATCGTGTAAAAACGGAAGAAGAGGGAACTGAAGAAGTTGTAACTTTTACTCAAGACGAAGTTGATAGTTTTAACAATGAAAATTCACAGGTAATGTCTTCTGTCAACATGGAGTCCGATCCTTGCGAACTGTCAATTAACGAAACGTCGATCGGTATCGATCCGTCAGATCGAGATCAATCGGGAATGATGATAACGCCGAAAGTGGAAGCTCCGTCGCCCGAACCAGATGGAATGTGCGCTTAATATTTTGATATTTTGGAAGTTTTCATCAGAGTTTCAACGTTTTCAGTGGCTTTTCTCGAAGACAAAAAAAAAAGGTTGTAATCTTATAAAAATGAGAGAATTAATTTTTTATGATGAATCATTTATAATGATATATTGGTTTAAACGCCTTCATTCACATATACAGAAAAAAAGGACTATGTAGTTGTGCTCCGAAAGGTACAGACAATTATTTTATATTTTATCTAGCTATGATCAAGCAAATTACTGGCGCAATATGAATGAAGAAAGCAACGACATTAGAAAATGTAATGTACGGTATTGTTCATCATAAACTTTGCCACTAATGGTGACGAAGTTTTTCATATTAATTATTTTCCTTTTGAGTATTTTTTTTTAAGTTAACAAGCTCAAAATTATCATATTACAAGATTATGGATATTATTATAAAATTATTAATATTATTATTGCAAGATTTTTATCGTTAAAATTTCCATTAGGTAATTTTAAATACGGGATTCTGAAATCATTATTATTCGATGTATCATAATTTTATTGTAAGATTTTTTTTTTACAAAAAATTAAGCTAAAATCTCAACGACTTTTGAAAGCGCGAGCCCACTTGTTAGGGGCAGTTGAAATTTCTTTTTTTTTTAAGTATTTGATTTTATGTCCGACGTCTTTATTGAACAAATAATTATTTAAAAACAAGATATAAATATTTTCAATTGAAGGTATCAAATTTTGTTTGATAAACAGTGAAACGCGCCTTAAGGAACTTTTCGAGTGAGGAGGAAGAAATCGACATGAAAAACTGTCATTTGATCGTTACAGCGAATAGTTATTTATATAAAATTTGATCGTTTGTTGCGACAAAAAAAAAGACTCACCATCACTTATCAAAACTTATTTTTTTGGTTTTATTTTATGTTTACGCCCTTCCACAACAATGTAATGACCTCGGATGGGCTATTCAAGGACCAAATCGTAATAATTTAAAATCAAAGTTAGTGAAAATACGAACTAAATTATTGTAAATGTACGTTGAACTCGAAAATGTATATATTTACAAAAAAAAATCACGAAAACTATCCGTTACACTAATAAGGAAATTTGGTGCCTTAAAACTTTAGGGAATTTCATTAGCCGTTTTAAATTATTGTTATACTCTTTTAATTTTAATAATTACTATAAAAATAACTTTGGTCCTGGAATTGCCTCTTTAGAGGCTAATTTTTATTATAATTAATAAAAAAAAATGTTTGATTTTCTTAAATTAACGACGAATATATATTTTTTTTCAAATCTTTTTGTCATCAAAAACGAATGCGATGTCATTGTCCTTCAATCTTGAAAACAAAATCACGTATGTGGGGCATTGCTACTTGAACTAACAACCACGCGTAATGTTGACAACCTCTAACTTAGAAACTCTTTTTTTATTTTTCTTTAATGTTTTTATAACGCTTTATTAGCGCCTTTTCCTTTTTTTATTCATCTGGAACCGTTGACACTTCCCATTCGTAAAAGTTTGACCGTGACACATTTAATTGATTTTTTTATTTAAAAAAAAAACCAAAGGATGCTTCGCGTTTACTTTTTCCCCTCAATTGAGTAAAATTCAATAACGAAGAATTCTTAAAATTTTTACTTTTCTTTTTGTGTAGGAGTTGATTCTAGTTCATGAGTCTGCGTTTGATTAGAAGTAGACGAACGTTGACCAATGCCGTCAAAATTTATCGAAGGCGTCGAAGAAGACGAACTGAAGTTCAATTCGCAAGTGTGAAAGCCGCAATTGTTTGAGACATCTTTATTGTAGTGATGGGGTGGGATCCTACTTTTAGCTGCCCATCCTCTTTCTAAAGATCTGAAATTGAATACATAATTATTACATTATGCTTTTGTTAATAACTTGGTCAGATTTTATCTCGTTTGTTAAGTTTCTAATGTATTTGGAGCGAGGAAAGATAATTACCAAAAACCCACTTTAACAAGGAAAAAATATAAAGACACTAATTAACCCAAGTGACATAATTATTTACTGTAAGTTTATTTACAGTCCAATAGTACCTAGATGCTGAAAAGTATTGTAGAAATTAAAAAGTAACTTAATTTAAAATAAATAAATTCAAAATTGAAGTCAATTGAATCATTTAAAAAAAGGGTCAATTACTAAGTCAATCATAACTATTTTAATGCTATAGTTTATTTCATAATAGTAATTCCCGCATAATTTATTCTACATAACGAAATTTAATTTAATTTTAGTCAGATCAATCCCCAATTTTAATAATTAATGATCGACTTAAAAATTTACAAATAAAATCTCTTGGTAAATTCCAGTACCGGTACATGTATTTTGACTGATACTGTATTTTTTATTATATTAATTGACAGCTTAATATTAGTTTACCATACCTTTTTATTGTTTCTGGGTCGTCATTAAGATCAATAACTACTCCAGCTTCACATGCTAACCGTTTTAAGCATTCACCATCTTCGCCAATCATCCTATACACGTCTAATCCATCAAAATCACTCGGTCTCCCTTCGCGTCGCGTCTTCACAATATCCGGAACTAAAAGACTCAAACCTACCATTCCCACCAGTGGAACAAGTAGACTGTCAACACTCAGAGCCTTGTAAGGACTCGGCATTGCATGCGGATAATAATTTTGATTGTTTATCCCCATGTGTTCTAACGGATAAACCTGCGGATATAATGCCGACGGACCGGGAAACATGAATGGATGAAACAAGGAAGCTGGAGGATGCGGCGGCGGGAAGCCTTGCGGGAACGGCGGGTGGATCGGGTAGGACGGGTAGTGAATCGGTGGAGCGAGGGGTCGATTATAAGCTGAAGCCGCGTAATTACTCGAAGCAGCAAGCGCCGAACCCAACATCGATAAACCTTCGAACACTAATTTCCCGCTGTGTGAAAAATGTTTCGGTTGCTGCTGTTGTTGAATATTTTGAGATTCAGGAAAAATAACTTGTCTTTTCGTCCTCTCCAAACTCGTTTCGTTGGAAGAATCGGTGTAATTATCGTAACTGAAATCGTCTTCAATTTCCATTTCAGCGTCGACGGTTTCGTTGAGTTGCCTATGCTCGACCGCAATCGGTTGATTCGGTTCCGGCGCCGGAGGATTTCTAACCTCGACGTGTTTACTTTGTTTTTTATATGTTGGAAATAATCGATTCTGCGCCGGTTCTGTCGTCTGCAGAACGGATTTCGGCGTCTCAACCGATGACTGAGAATCGAGCACGGGCCAGATATAAACGATAGGTGGTCGCGTGGTCCATCGTATTGATGGGTGATAGAGATAAGGACCTCCGTTCCATAAAGGCCAGTTGTATGCGTTCGGAAACAGCATCGGGGCACCATCACTCACCGCAAACACCGTCAACAGAATTTGACAAGTTATTATGGTAACTAGCATTTTCTTTTTTTTTTTTAAACAAAAAAAAATGTTTAGTGTGCGGAAATTAATTAATTTACTATAACTTATTTAATTAAATATAAATTTTAGAATACTGTACAGTACCTGTTTTTGGTTAAAACGTTTTCAGGAGACGAGCGATCGACGCACGTTGTTACAGTTCCATTTGGGTTTTCATTAATGAAAAGAATACAGTAATAATCAAACGATGGCAAATAAATAGTTGTAACTTAAATGAGTTATATGTTTGGAGTTCAATGTTGTGTGTATGTTTTGAATGAGGAAAACGAGGTAATTGGTGGAGAGATTTAGCTTATATAATAGAGCACAGACGAAATTAGGTCAAAATGAAGAGTGCAATGTTCCTATAGAGCGAAAATGCTCACAAAAAATATTTGCCATGAAAAATCAACAAGGTGAGACTGACAATAGTCGGTTGGTACGCATAATATCAACATCCTCTACTTGAAATTTTTAAATTGTTTTATAAATTACATCATTTAATAGAAAGAAAGAGGAAGAAACTTTAATTTTGTGATAATATAAGTTTGCATTTTAAATCACGTATAATTAGAGGGCGTTTTGTTTGCTTTTTCAGGTTAATTCATCTTAATTAATGATGATTGTTAACCACTAAGTTGTCTATTAATAGTTGTACATGAATAGTGTGGTTAATGCATTGTTTGTAAATTTTCTTTTTTCTTCTTTTTCTCGTTTAGTGTCGAGCGAATTATAACAGTCCTCGATAGTTTTCTTCAGCCGAGATGTCGAACTTTAACCGTGAAATCAACATGCATTTCCACCGGAAATCATCTCCATATAATATATTAATTTTGACACCTTCAGATTAAGGTAGGCTTATTTTAATTTTTTATAATTTATTACGAGTAGTTTTTTTTATTTTATTACCGATTATTTTTATTTTTTTGCCAGTAATTTTTATTTCATTGTTGCGCATTAATTTGTTAAATAGGACAGTCTCGTCAATAATCAGTGCGCAATTATTATTGGCAAAAATTAATGGGAAGTTGATCATTATTATACAGGTTAATATTTTCCGTAATTTCCCAGCTTGAGAATTTTATATGGTTGATTAACCAATATCTTACGATCGAGATAAAAACTACGATGTTGTGCGTGCTTAACTTTATTAAAAAACGAGCATTTCAATTTGAAATATTTTTTTTTATTTACGTCCATTAAATGCATTGTTAATATAATATAATTAGACCTATGTTAATAACTACTACACTAATTTAATCTATAATTGTCTAATGTTTTAGTAGAATAGAATACAGTGGTGACCAAATCCGGAGAGTTTGTTAGGTTGAGTATAGGCAATGGCGAGCAGTCGTTTTCCAATCGAATTCAATTTCAAGTACCGGTAGAATTAGGTTGTTATTTTTGATTAAAATATTTTTAAGCAATCGTTTTATTATAATATATTTGATGACTTGAGTAAATATATTTTCATCCCTTGAACGGCTTTTTTGAATTCGTCTAATAAAACAAATTGTAAAAAAAAAAAAATTATGCTTAGCAATGCATAGGCAATCAAAAAAAAAAAAAAATAATATAAGTTTGATTTACATTAGTTATTGACATAGCTATTATTTTTGTACAAATCTAAACTTGCTCGAAATGTGCATGTGCTATTACATGAATAAAATTTTAATACTGCAATTTGCTTTTCGCGCAATAATTATATGATCAATGTACGGTTAATTAACTTAATTACCTAATGTAAGTTAATATGTTGGGGGTTTTTTACTTTGCTGATTAAGTTTAGTTAACTAGATTCTGTAAGCGTTGTTTTGATTTTGATTATTTAGAAACGTATGTATTTATCAGTCTATATATAGTAACTCAAGGAAAAATGAAATAACATTTCAATAACATGAATTTATTGTGTTATTGTAAAGCGTTCGTGTTGTCACTCGAACGTACTTACTTTATTTTTCATCGGCTTAACTGCTCTGTTTCCATTGCCACTCTCCCAGGGTCACCACCCTAAATAAACAAACAAAAAGATAAAAATTAAAACTATCTATAAATTCTAAAATTAATTTCAAGTTCAACTTACGGAGCACTGATAGGGTTTGGTGATTTTTCGTAGTTTTTCTGAAAACTAGGCGGGGCATATTGATTGTACAATCCCCAAATACTGTTCATTAGTTTATCATTGTATTTGGCCGGAGGATGGTCCATCACTTTATAACCGAATAAATTATATTAGTATAATAATATGAAAAAGTTTAAGTAAACAAAGGCAAAGCATGAAAGTGTTTTGAAATGTTGCATCTTAATTAACAACTGTGTGCTATTTAAAAAACGTTAGCTCACGAATAATTATTTGGTATTCAAACTTTCTCTAATTACAATTTGTGACTTTTGACGACAGTGAATTTTATTTTGTGTTATCTGTCGGCATTCAGATGAGCATTAAAGAAAGTTATTGTAATGATAAGTTGTCAATTATTGTTTTGAAATGATCCTGAAGTATTGTAGACGGCCGAGCTTTAATTAGAGTTTGCGACATGGACAATTATGTAAGACATTGTTTCCGACATAATGTCACTGACATTTATTAATACATATATTTTTGTGCTTTTCAACTATTATATTAATTTAAAAAAGAAAACTACAGTAGTTTGTTTAATGATTGTAATGTTCACTTTTAACTTTTCAAGAATGCTTAAAAACTGCTCGCTTATACAGTATTGAAATAGGATAATAGCACTCTTTGAGATAATGTAACCCTTGCTTTTCAAAGATTTTTTTTTATCTCAGCTACGTTTTATGATACCGGGCCACTGACATAAATCTTTTTTTTAGACTCGTTTATCTGTAGATGAGTGTAGAGGTTGAGGCTAAAAAGCTCACCATGAACATTCAACTTCCATAAAGAAAACTTGATTATATTTTATTTTCGAATTTAATAATGATTGCGAAATTGAATTGCCGAGGCGAGGTCTACTTGACGATCAAGTTTCGCCCATTTTTCTAGAAATTGGCTGAGGAAGTTGGAAGCCGATTCTAGTTAAAACAATTAGCTTTATTTGACGTTAAATAGTTGTTTTATGGAAAGTAATAGCAATTACAAGTAGGTTATATCTCCAATTAGGCGTATAGGCTAATACTCCAATCTACTGTGACGTACGTGGCTTAATTTGTAATTTTGATTTTTAAAAAGTTTTGTATCTTACTTTTTAAATATTTTAAGACTATTTATTAATTATGGAAGTATTTAAAATTGCCATTTTGTAATTGACTAGGCGTTTAAAGCGTGTTCTTTTAAACAATTTTTGGCTATGGCTATTGTAAGGTTCAATTGCTTCTAAAATGATTTTTATATTGGCTAAGGCCTACTGAAGAAATTGGCTTGCGCTGGGTAAAATCGACAATTATATAAAAGTTTTTATCGGGAATTTCTCACTTGCAATTAATTTTGCAAATATTTAGACTCGTTATTGTACCGGAAGTTTAACAACAGGATGAACTAAAAATATACACTGTGTCTGGTATAATTCTGTTAATTGGGTAGATATTTATTTTAACCTCGAGCATCCTACTTTATAGCTATCATTTGATGCGGCAAACATTTTGCTGTATTTATACTCCTATTAAGTATAATCATTGCACTTATTTTACTCCGTTCCGATTATGATAACAGTCTCATATTAGCATTTTAAATTACTGTAATTGAATTTTAAAAAAATTACAGATGCATATTTTAAACAAATTTAATTTGGAACTCTGAATTTACGTAATTTAATATTTAGTTTTTTTTTGATATACCGGGGAATATACTGCACTATACTGTATTATGAATAAACGGTAAATTGTCATTAGGCACGTAATTACCGGTAGGCCTAATGCATTACTAGCCCGGTCGCATGATATTAAATTGCTTTTTTTTATCAATTAATATTTGAAGCTTTTTTGGAAATTTTCTGATAGAAATTAATTATTGAAGCCGGTACTTAATTGTTATAAGGCAATAATATGCAGCAATTATTATTATTGTTTTTTGCTTAACATTCATCTAGTCAAGTGCAGTTCCGAGGTACGACAATTCTGGCTTGAACGCGCCTAATTTTTGCGATGTGGTTCTTCACCCACATTTTCCTCAAAAGATTCTGGTGTGTCTGATGACACTTTGCAATAAGTAGTTGTCGCCATTTTGGAATCGTCGTCATTGACCTCGATACGTGATGTAATATTGTTAAATAGAGAAACGCGTGTATTTTAAACTAATACAGAATCCGTTTGCCAACCAAACAATTGGTTATAGCGCGCATAGCATTGCAAGACTTATGGCAAAAAAAAAAAGAAAGAAAGAAAAAGCTTACCATTATAGCTTTGTTCTCGATCGGTTTTCTCCCATTGGTTGCGCACTTTGGCCACTACGTTCAAAGTAATTGGAATGGCAGCCATCTTATTTTTAACCCTGGATATTTAAAATTGGAATAAAAGATTTCAATATTTCAATAGATAAAATTATATGGTTTGCATTATCTTACCCTAACGGAAAAATCTCCACAGTTAAAAAAGTAAAAATTAGAAAGAAAAAAAAATATGTTTCTAATTTATAATTATGTATAACGGTATTTTTGTAGAAGAAAATAACACAGATTTTGAGATCAATAGATCGAATAATTATAATAATGGTAAAAATAAAATATATATATTTATATCACTATTTGTGACTAGAAAGCGACGTTGGATGTTATAACTCCGTTCAACGCGACTGCTGAGTAGGAAATAAAACGAATGCGAACGATAATGGCGCTACTTATATTTTTTTCGCGATAAGCTGAATCAAAGTTTATATGAGAGCAAATTTACATCAACTTTGAACCTTTCTATAATTTTTTTCTAATATAATCTTGGTTTCGTTTCTATTAAAAACAACTATACGTGACGAAGAACGTCTTCGTCGAAGGAGAAACGCTGATGGGATCACATTTCTTCTTCTATCAGATACCGTATTTGTCTGACTTGCATCACGTACATCCAGGGCGGTATTTGGTAAAACAAGTCATCAATAGCCTGTATGATGACGAAAGTTGCATGGGTTAACAAAATTAACGAACAACTGAATAAGTTATTGATTAAAATTGTCAAAACACTTGGGAAAAACAACGTTATGCTGAGATATTTATTTAAAATTAAGACTATAATTATGCTATTTGAATTATTTAACGAACTAAGTAAAGAAAGAGTGATGGGTTTGTTACATCTAAATTAAGGCAGATCTCACAAGTTGTCATAAGTTGAAAAACCTTGTCATTTCGATCTTTATTTTAAAACCATGGACCTGCAAAATTGCTGCAATTTTTGTAGTATACATTTTCGTATTTCTGTATTTAACCATAGCTCATACGAAGGCTTTGATTAAATACATCACTTAAGAGGGGTCATTTTTTAATGTCGTCAACAATTTTTATTCAAATTGTTCATCCTTTCCTAAAGTTTGGTTTGTTCAAAATAATTTATCCATCCACCAAAACATGAAAAATAGGAAGGAGGGTAGAAAATTAAAATTATATGACTAATCAAAAATGACAATTGGTATGGAAGCACGTTATATATTTTAGCAAATATTTGAAATTTGTAACACTTGCAAATTTTTTATATTTCTATGTTATTAAAATTATTTATAAAAGACTTTCTCTTAAATTATAATACGAGTATTAAGGAGTTTGCGCAGCATCTACCGGTAGGCCTACCTTAAACTCACCATGCTTAAACCCTTTCGTTAAATACGGTATTGCGTCATTACTATTTTTGAAACAAAAATAAAAAGTGTAGGCTAAAAATGTGTTTGCTCATTTTAAGCGATTTCCTTTTTTTATAATAATTATTATCGATAAGTACAGTATAGTCATCCGAGTTAGGTGGGTTTGACTTCGAAAAAGTTAACAATGACATCACATAATTTTAACGAAATGTTTTAAGGAAAGGTTTCCGCAAACTCATTATAATCGATTACTGAAATTGAACCCAATTAAGCTCACAAACATTTTCGTAATTTACTTTCTATTAATAATTTTGATTTATTTTAAAAAATAACATTTTTGACGTTAATTGACCCCGAGGCTTTCCTTTAATCAATAATAGCGATTGTCAAAATTTTTTTTCAAACGTTATCTTTATGTGTTGATGAAACTAATGGATGCATGAGCTCGTAGACCTACTGCTGAACTAATAAATAAAAAAAAACTTTAAAAACAATATTGAAAAGGTTAACAAGCCTGGATTTTTTTAAAAAAATTGTTAATAAATTATGTTAATTTAAGGTTTTTTTTAAATATTCATAAATTTCTCAGGTGAAAACTTAATAATTATTGTCTTAAAAGAGTGCATTGTTTTAAGAGTGAAATATATTTTGCTTTCAATTTATTTGAATTAAATTAGTAATTTTAACGTGTTATATTGAACTTATTTTTGATTTTTAACGTCAAAATAAATAAATCATATTTTTAATATTTATCTACAGTAAGTTAGTCCACTGAAATAATTGATAATTATAAAGTAGAATGATAAACCAATGTCAGGAGCTGGGGCTTTAACACGCACATTGATCTAATTAGCAAACTTAAGATCTTGAACTTGACATTTTTTTAAGTATTGGTACAAATTTATAATATCGGTATATAGAAATTCAAAATTTATTGAAGTACAGTTCTAAAGTAAAAACTTACGAACGAATTTTGGTACATTGCTCATACTGTAAGGGGAAAAAAATTCTTTAATTTAAAAAAAAATAAGCTGCGCTTTTAAAATTTTGCGCATTATGAGAATAAGATACCGGTTATTTATCTATTATAAATTAACGTTTGCTGATGCCATCAATTTTATCGCCGCATAAATTGAAAATTGACGACTTTGTTATGTTCGATTTCAACTGAATCGGTTGAATTCTGCTTAATCTGAAATTTAACTCGTTCGATCATTTTTGAGAATTTGATCGGCGATTGAGTTAGTATCAGTAATCTTTAAATTGCGAATCAAAGTATTCATAAACATCCTTGGATCGATCGCATTAAAGCTGAAATGACAAGTTTTTATTTAAAGTCGTGGATATAACCTAGACATCATTGATTTTGACAATTATTATGAATAGTCTGCGCAGTTTGAATTATAATTGTCGAATTTTGAAAATTAAAAAGGTCAATGACAATTTTTTGTCAATCTTTGCGCATAAATAAAATTAAGCAAAAAAGAAAACCACAAACAAATAAAAACAAATTTGAGTCTGTGATTTTAATCCAATTTTAAAAAACGGTTTCACAGTACAAAATAAGAGAGCTAATTCATTATCTCAACAAATTACTATGTATAGGCTAATTGAAATTGAATTTTGAAGTTTATTTGAAAATGAAACTTTTGACTTAATTAGAATTGAAAACTTAAAGTAAATTCAAATTTTTCTTAATTAAATTTGTAACTTACTTTTTTTGTAGAATTTTATTTTAATTCCTTTACACGTAGGCCCATACATAATTACGTGAATCAACTCGCAAAATTTTGCAATTATTTTAATAGTTTTTAGTATTTAAATAAATGTAATTAGTCAGACATTTTAGTTATACAGTACTTTTAAATACAGCGCAGTCACTTTCCATTAATTGTCTTAAGTTACCGGGTTCGTATATTTATTTTAAAACGGTTAAATAATATTATATTGTAACTATATTTAAGTAGAAATATTTTTTAAAGTTTAAAAAGAATCTAGAATAATTTTACGCTCGTAAATCCCATTCAGTTTTAATTATTTAACTTTTTTATTAGTTAAAAACTCATTACTTAATTTTTAATTTGACACCGAGTCGCTAATTGTTGTGACTAATAATATTTTTTTTGCTATTCAGACAATAGTTGCAGCCGTCGACAAAATGTTTCGAGAAGTGGTTCTGAGTGTTACGACAGGTTAGGCGAATCTTTCTACAAATATAAAAATTCTATATTGAAACATTATAAGAGTGACGCAATGTTATTAAAAATGAAATTAACACTAAGGCTCATTCGAACCGGTCCACTTTTACGATCGCACGTCATATCTTATTCGTTACAAATTTTTTTTTTTAACAAAAGAAAAAAAAAATTGATAATTGGACAATAATTTCTGATTAATGAGAATTTATAGCAGGGTGATTGATTTATTATTGAAAGATTTATGCTTGATTTATTAGTTTTGCTATCATTATTTATTATTAATATACTGTAGGTAGATCAATGTCATTGAATTATGAAAGTTAGTTTTAGTTATAGCGTCAGTCTACTTTAATAACCTGAATTACACATAACTGTGACGAATTATTAATTAATTACTCTTGAGTATTATTTTTAACTTCGATTTTATAGACAATAAAATCCTGTTTTGATTATGTCAGCTTGAAATATTTATGTAGTAGGCTTATTTTTTTCATGCTATGATTAAATAATAAATTTGGAGTTTTCAGTGAAATAATTCACGTTATTTTAATTTAATAATAAACTTTAATTTTAGTACTTTTTTCCAGTATTTACGTACGTATAATACGTAAAACATAACTTTTTTCGAATATTTGCGTCATATTCAAAAAATCGATTACTGCTATTTTAATTAATAGTGCGTATTTTTCCTTTGGTTACTCAATGCTATTACTACTGTATAAGCTTACGCTTTAAACTTTAAAGTCCGGTTAAAGATTAGGTAACGGTAATCGAATGTTGAGTGATGACGGAAAATTTTTAAAAATAACATTAATTTAACATTATTTCAAACCTTGAATGAAAATCAAAATATTGGCTAACAATTAAATTTGGAGTTTTCTATAGAATTAGTCATGCTGGTATATTTTAATTCAATACAGTAGTATACTTTAATCTACAGACTATTTTGCGATGTTTACGTGCACTGTTATAATTATAACATAACGTTTTTCGAATATGTCTATATTCTAAAAGTTGATTATTAATGAAGAGTTTGCGTTCAATTTTTTTAAAGGCATTTAAAACACTTTGTTAAATAATTATGTGATGTAATTTTAACGTTTTTGTTAAGCTTTTTGAAGTTGAAATACGCCTCCTCAAATCGTCTGATTCGGGCAACTAATTATCAATAATAATAAAAAAAAGAGTGAGAGCATAAAATATGCAAGTACATTAATTTTGTATAGCCTACACTTATAGTTTCAACTTTAAAAAAGCTTTATAATGACGTCACATAGTTAATTAAATTTTTTAAAGGTCTTTAAAAAGGTGTTGCGTAAACTAGCTATAATATCGTGTATCTTTCCTTTCATTATTTAATAGTTTTACTCAGCTTACGCTATTATATTTCTTCTGGTAGAAATTAGGTAATCGACTTTTTGAAAGAATATGACGGTACCGGAATTCGAAAAAAGTTTTGTTTTAAAAAAATTATTATTTAAAACCTTTAAGTTGAAAACCAATAAAATCGTAATATCGATAAAGGAAAATTTAATTACGGTGCATGAATTAAAGTTCGCGCATTTTTTCACATTTATCATTTTATTTTTACGCATAACACACTAATTTTAAGTATCGCTGACGTCACAATTATGAAGGAAAGAAATAAAAAAAAAAGTGTAAATAAAAAAAAAATCAAGAATTAATAAGTGAAATTCAAGCGTTTAATTTCTTTGGGCAAGGTAGTGTGGGCCTGAAAGGGTTAACAATAATAGTTATTTCAATTTTAAGATTTTGTTTTTCGCATCTTTTCTTTACCGTGCAGTATTTATTTTTACTTCCTCTTTTTTTTTTTTTTAATTTTCAATAGTTCTTCATCGATGAACACTTACTGTGCGTGTCTAGAAAAAAAAAAAGAATCGCAGTATAACTTACAAGTTTAAGTGTGATGTGGCACGACACTTTTAATAAATTATACAGGGTGCGGCAGCTTAACTTGCTTATATCAAAGCACAATAAAATTAATTTAATAAACTAAAAAATTTTTATTTTGTAGGTACATATTTAAAGTTTTTTTTTTTAAGCAGTTTAGAAAATCTTATCAGTTAAGTGATGCCCCCCCTTTGTCACCACTCTGAAAATGCTTATTTTTGGCATTTTTCATTCTGCATTCCAGCGGTTCTCCCCGGATGTTGGCCTATAGGTCTTACAGGGTCCTTGGACAGTTGACCTAAACCCGGGATTTCAAAAAACCCCACAAAAAAATTGCAAGGACCCAAATTGGGGGAGCAAGCATTGAAGAGATTTCGTGAGCCGTGCTGGGTTTGCATTGCAGAATGCCCATTCAAAAAATAGGCCTTGCAGACAAACGCGCATTTCTCACTGCTCCGACGCATGATGGCAACCTAACTGGTGGGGAACAAAACTTTAAAATGACACCTGTCAAATAATACCATTCCCACCCCACTACCATATCTACAGCCAGAATGGCGCACATTTCAAAAAAACAAGTTTGGCTGCCGCACCCTGTAGCAGTTTTTGCACTGCCATGTTCAAAATTATTTACATGTAACTTGAATTTTTTTAAGCTGATTTATATAGCCAGTACCGGTACAGTAGTTATAACTTTTACAAACATCAATTTTCAAATTTTTAAATTTATCATCTAATCTTAAAATATTGACAAAATGCAATTTTATAATAAACAACTTTTAAATCCGCTTTAGTCACTTAAAGATAATTATTATTAAGGCAGACCCAAGCAATCATCGTATGGGTCATATGGCGTGGGTGAATGTTTGATCATAACTTCCGGTCAGTGGCGTACCAAGGGGAGGGCAATAGGGTACAACTGTCACCGGGCGCCACGCAAAAGGGGCGCAAAAATTGGGAAAAGTGGAGAAAAATTCTTATTAATTTGTCCAGAAAAGGGACAAAATTTGTTAATTTTCCCAAAAAAATTTCGCGCCTCGCAAGCTCGGCGCTTTTTAATATTTTACATGCTTTTTTCGAGGTTTGGACTCTAAAAACCGTCAAAAATTAGACAAATTCATAAAAATCTTGTTATTTTGTCCAAAAAACGAACGTAAAATTGTTATTTTAAGCAAAAAAATTTCGCGCCTCGCAAGCTCGGCGCTTCTATAGCAACTATTTTTTGACTCTTTAGAGTGGAGGGGGCGCAAAAATTCGTTTTGTCCCCGGGCGCCATGTACTCTCGGTACGCCACTGCTTCCGGTTTGATGTATGACGCGCAATGATGTTTGACTGGAATTCTGTAGTGAGCAAAAATAGTGTCTATTATAATAATTATCAATGCCCACTGTCCACTGCACCAAACATTAGACTACGTAAAACGGATGTGTGCCTCGCCGGCCGATCTCGCTGGGGTTTTTTTTTTTTTTTGAAGTTGCATTATTTCAGTAGACACCGCACTGCGTCCTCGAATTTTCAAAGTGGCATCTTTGTCAGTTTGTTTCTTTATGGTAAGAAATATTTGATTGCTGTTTTTAAAAGATTTTTATTAACATTTGTAGACATAAAATATGTTTTTTTAAATAGTTTTTATGCGCACATTTCATATACTGTATGGATTAACCAATACTGTATCTGCAATTTTTTAGACAATGTTCGACACTAGGGGAAAGAAGACTGTTTTACTATAGTTTTACTTGTAAAAATATTATAGTGAAGGAAAGCACTTTCTCTGGAAAACTGTTATTTTTTTAAAAAATTGATTAGTCGTATTTTTAAAGGTGCGGTATCTGGGTGTAGTTTTTATGACATTAAATTCATATTTTTGCTTTCATCAGCAAATTTTCTTATTTTTATTTTACGATTCCTGCTTTTTTTTATGTTACCAGTCACATCAAGGCAACATTAAATTAATTAGAAACCACATCATTATTTAAAGTTGGTTTTGATTAGCTTTTGCTGACAATAACCGGCTGAGAAAGTTGTGGTCACAATGTGAATTAAATATTAAAATAGTAGACTTTGATAATTTTTGGCTAGCAGATATTTTAATGATGAAAGATTTTATGTTTCATGTTTATTTGGCGTTCCGCCTATCTAAAATCTTTTCTACCTTCAACACGCATATCGACATAATGCCAAAATGTAATACGAGTACTGTATTAAGTTAAAAAAAAATCCTTAATTTTTACTTATTTTGGGCAGAGACAATTGTATGAAACCGGAGGGAGCAACCAAAACCAGAAGTTCTAATTGAAAAATTTCTCATAGTTAAACCAGTAATTATAGGACGAAATGATGCAGTCGAGAAGCAACACCACCTATCACAATTTTTGATAAATTTGAGATAGATGGTGTTAAATAGAATTAACTTTAACCTCATATAAAACGTCAGTCGATTGACACCACCTATCTCAAATTAACAAAAAATTAAGATAGGTGGTATTGCTCCTCGACTGAAATAATTATATACCGTACGATTTATGTACGGTATCAATTTATGGTGATTAGTTTAATGATATACAGTATAGTATTTGGTATATGCTAATTATTAATAGCACTAATTAAATAAAATAAATTCATTAAATTTTAAAACTTATTTTATTTTGAAATGAAATCGTTCGACAGTCTTACGTCAATTGATCTTTCGATATGGCTTTATATCGAGCAGTTGAGTTGATTCCAAGTACCCATTGTTAATCTTATTAATTTTATTATATAGCACCTAATTAATTGCTGGTTATGATAGAATAATTTTTCAAGTTCTTAATAGAATTATGTATTTTTAGTGACATCATCTAATATATCGTGTTAAATAAAAATGGTTAAACGAAAAGATGGCGAAATTATCACCGTTAATACCTGGTCCTGATAAATGCGTTACTAAATCGCGAGCAAATAAATTATTATACGATGAATCGATTTAATTAATTGCGAAAATCGCGTCACAATAATTGATGTTTTCAAACCCAATCTGATTGAAGCAGTCGCACGTGCGATCGAAAATTGTGAGCTATTAAAATTTTGATGAGATCGAAAATATTGGAAGTGTAAAGAATATGTTGACAAGTCTAGAGCTTATATTTTTTAAAATCAGTTTTACTGTGGGTGAGAAATTTACAGTAGATGAAAGTGAGAAAAAATACAGCAAGTTCAGTATACAGTACTTTAATGTCTTTGTTGTTAACAAAAAACCAGAATGGAAACTATCTTAGTGATAAACAGCGAATATATCAATGGAAAAATATAGTTTTGTTTTGATTCTTAATTGATTCTATATACGTGCGATTTAATAATGGAAAAATTCGCTATTAAATATTATTGTTATTTATGAACATAATTGTTTACTGCAATAATGTACTTTGATTATACAGTAGTTTTAAAACATTTTTTAATTTTATTTCAATTTTTCACATCCCATTGACGAAAAAGTACAAAATAACAATTAGCTTGTACCTTTTTGTCAATAGGATACTGCATACTGTATGTAATTATTATTATTAACAACATATACAGTGCTGTAAAGATAAAATCTCTGTACTATTACACCAAAAATTATATTTTAATGCATAATTTTAATTACCGGTATTTCATTTTTTTAATACAAAATAATTATTGATTTTTGCTAATTAACCTAAGTTTTACACCGAAAAAGTGTGAAATTTTCGTGTAACTAACTACTACACTTTTAACTGTTATACTATTTTTCTTCAAAGATGATTAAACTCATGACTAAACTACGATTGAACTCGTAAGCTGGTAATTAAAAAAGTTTGAATCAGCCAAATAAGTTTTTTTAAAAAAGAAATATTTCTAGGCGAGGTTTATATCTAACATAGGCCTATATGACTGTACTATATTTTCCAAATTTATCAATCACTTGACAAGTCGTTAAAATGTACACGCCTCTACCTTATGATCAAGTTATACTTTTAAAAACATCTTCAAATTGTTTTTATCGCTAATAACATTTTCGCGAAAATTAAACAATCATTGTAATGGGTGTTTTTAAAAATTAGGATTAAATTACTGTTAAAAATATTAATTTTTTATTATGTTTACTTTTAAGCCGTTTAAATACAATTATTATTCCGGATGGCACAATAATTTTTGTTTAAAATTTTTTTTTGATACGTCAATCCGTACTTGATAATTTGTAATAATTTGTTTAAATTTCAATTTGACTATTAAATAAATGATTTTGTTTCTGTTACGGTATTTTGACATAGTAGGCTACAACAATATTTTATCATCTTTAGTTAGTTAGATAAGTATATAGGGCATAATAGGGGGGAAGATATTAGACTATAATTGTATTAAATAATTATTTGTTTAGTTCGTCACTCAAATTAATTTTGCAAGTGGATCATTTAAAAATTGTCGTGGCGTAACCATGAATTGAAATTGTCAGTTTGTTTCTGTTGACGTCTTCCAAAGGTTGTTTCAAGGTTGTTCATCTCGCGCACATCTACTGTACCGTTAATTACTTTCCTACACTCGAAATACAAACACCGACCACATTATGTACACTATAGTCTACCGTACAATTATGGTTGAAATCGAAAACCATAGTTTTTGCTGGAAACGTATCATTTTTAATTAGTGTCGTGTAGTACGTTCAAGCCCATAACTGCATGAGCAAAACTCTTCAGTTTATAAAACTTTTCTTAAAAAAAAATTAATAAAGAGTGCGGTGATAGTGCAGTTTAACTGTTGATTGTTTATTCAACGATTATCTAACGATTTGATTGACATCATCTGCGATGATTAACTCTAAAAAAAATGATGAAAGGTGTAAACACTTAACTAAGTAATAGCAATAATCAAAATTAATTCAAATCCTTGATATCAATATTAAATTGGTGTGCATATTTTTTTAGTACCGTATCATTATATAATTATTTATAAACAAATCGTTTTTAATTTTTTTTAATTAGCTTCATGGCTTTTTTTTTTTTGCCTCCTTCTTCAATTAATTTTATAAAAGTATTTAACGAGCGATGAATCCAGAATCAACAAAATTTGGAAATGTATAATTCGAATTAACATAAATCTTGTGAAAGTGAAAATATGCAGTGCGAAAGTCACCTGTGCGGCACCGGTTTGAAGCGACTATTTATGTGTGACTTTCGCATCTAGCTGTTAATTGAGTCGTAATTAAAAGAGGAGGAGTTTGTTGTTTTGCTAGTAAGGTGTTTCACTGACATCACGAGCGCTCGGATACATATAAAAGATGAAAGTCTTAGACTTGGGCATTTTATCAAATCTCTTCGGATAATTATTATCGTCGTTTTTTTTTTTAAAGATAATTATTTTTTTTTTATTCGTTTTTAAATTAATCAGTTTTCAATCAAACAACAATTATTGAATCCATCGCGGAAAATGATTTTTTGACATTGGACCAGCCTTGTTATTTTTAAAGAAAATTAAAAATATTAACATTTTATTTGACAAAAAAGGAGGTTTTTATTTCGACGGGAAAACATTTTTTAAGAAGTTTTTAAATCATCTCGGGGCATTTTTGGCATGGAAAATTGCGCTTACAAAATAGAAGAGGACGAAACTGTGAAATATATTGGTAAGTCAATGCCAATAAATTGGCATCTTCTTGATTTTTTTTTTTAGTATTTTTTTAAAAAATTAAAATTTGGCTAAGGTAAATGCTACAAGTGAAAATTAATATTTTTTAATTGTCCAAAATTAAACAGTTTATTTTTTCATTAGTAAATCGCTTCTTGAAAACACAGCCAAACTTTAGACTTATTAATTTAAAATATGAATATAGAAGATTTTTAATTACCGGTATAAGGTTTTTTTTATTAATTTTAAATTAATGCAATTTGCAACGTTTTTCTTTCACTCTTATATTAGAGGGCATTAACCTTTTATCGTGCTTTTACGGTAGTAATTTAGTTCAGGAGGTTTATGTGTTTGTGTACCTAAAAACACGCTTTTTTACACATCGAAATCACAGGAAATTATGTTCTCCGACGGTGCACAAGCCCGATCATAAAGCACAATGCAAATAGCTGCTAGCGAAATTTTTGAAAAGTAACATAAAAGTGATGAATTACGGACAATTAATTTTACAGTAGAATTTCTTTCTATTACCGTTCATAATAGTGTAAATATTAAAATACATTTAACCAAAAAAACAAAAAAAAAACAGCTTAAATTTGTAATTCATTTCATTTTTGTTGCACGTTTTAATGACTTGCAATAATGCCTTTACTACTATTTGAAATCAAATCTCAAGATCAATGAATAAGCAATATTGAGTTAAAAGATCTGAACGATAATTATCATCACAATGAACGTGAACTTGAGATTTATTTAAAACGATTTTATTATGTTATTTTTAAAAAAGAAACTTAATGAAATTAATTTTCTGCTATAGAGAAAAATGTTTTCGCACTTGAAATTTTCCACTACTTTGAAAATCTTATTTTCAAATTAAAATTTTAATTACATTAGAACAATTACTTTAAAAAATTAATTGATCCTTGAATCTGTTTTTATAACTATGTAAGTTTGGCACTTTTTATTTTGTTTTGGTTATTAGATTAAATTTTTATGTGATTGGAAAGGTCTTCTTAAGTACTTGTAAAAACTGTGCTGTCATAATATTGTTGACAGTTTTTTAAGGTGCTGTTATTATTTTTTAAAAAAAAAGTAAAATGATATATAATTATAGTCAGTATATAATAATGCATAAGACACAATGATAACCAATGTTAGTTAATGCTATTATCCGTGGTTGTATGTAGACAGCATCATGAGAGCTATAATAGTCAGGATGTACCATGTACCTAAGCCATGTACCGAGGAGATAATATGTCGCCAATTAGGATTTAGAAACACATAGCGTTTTCCCCCACCCAGGGTTTCAGAAATTTTATTATTTCTTCAAATTTTGTTCATTTTGACTATGCTATTATTACATAATTACATGTAAAAGCAAAAATGGCAGGTGAACCCAAATTTAGTGTGAGCAATAATGCACTGTATATTATGATTTTTAACAATTTTTCTTAATTTTAGCGCCCCTTTTTGGTGGCGCCCGGATAACTGCTCCCTATTGTTTATCTTTTCTTTTCCCCCGGTACACCAATACTAGAAGGCCGCCCTCAACAGCCAATTGCCATCTATTGGCATGGGCCAACGAAAGCGATACATTATTTGTAATATCATTATAACATAATTGCTATTAATTTGAAGTGGAGTACTTGGCAGAAAACTCTCCTAGATCACAAAATACTTAGTCTATATTAGCACGCAACCTTAGCGAAAAAGTTTATTTAATTCGGTTTCAGCTAGAAACAACTGGGTCTCAATACGCTGTGCTATCAAATGAAGTTTTATTATTACAGTATTTAGTTAAAAACTTATAAGAAAATGAAAATGAAATTGAGTTCAGAAATTATTGGAATAAAATTCAATAGCCACTCAGGTAAGGTTTTTTTTTTAGTTAAGTAGAATGGTTAAATAAATATTTGCAATAACAATTGTATGTGTTATTTAAAAAACTTCAAATGACATGTTTACATGCCAATCATATTTGATTTTTGCTTTTCTTTTTCACAATCCAATTGTTAATTATTATCTGCCACTACCGCACAGTGCCCTGTATGATGTTCCCCGGTTGTAGCCTATTTATTCAACCATGATTATTTATTCCTGCCATTTTTTATTCTTTTTTTGCTGTATTTTATTGTTAGTTATTTTTTTTTTTTATTTACGAATGCGGCTTTTGAATTTCGTATTAAGTAGGCCTATTGTGATGATGTCAGAAACTATTACCGCCATCGCCAACATCTCGTTATCCGCGCCTGCAATAATTAATTTTATTTTAAAGGTGCAACTTTTTTTCTTTACCAAATTTGGATTAACGTTAAAAATAATTATGAAATATACACGCATAACATTAATTTGTAAAATTTAAACAAAATTAATATAATTTTCAAAGTTCTTTATTTTTATTTCTTTATTTTTTTTTATTGATTTTTTTTTATTGTTATTTTTTTTTTAAAAAAATAATTGTCAATTGGTTAAAACAAAATTAAATACGTCTTTCAGAATCATTTCTTTCATTTTTTTTTCTTCAAAGATTTTTTTTATTATTATTCATTTAAATACTGTACAAAATAATTGGCAAATATTTCAATGCCGTATTAATTATAAACAGATACCTTTGAAGCTATTATGGAAACAGGTTCGAGCATAACTTGGAAATGTGTAATTACAGTGCAGCACCGGTATATTATTATTTTCTTCGGTAACAATTTTTTTTCAATATATCACGAACTAGAAGATTTCTTTCTTCATCGACACCATAAAAAATGCTCTCGACGACAAATGAGCTCAGATGTCGTAAACTAGTAGGCCTACAATTAAATCTTTCTAAATGACGATCTATCAGATATTATGTTAAGAAACGAGGCTGTAATTTGGTTAAAAGTGGCGGCAGGTCATACAGTGACAATTTCCGCTATTTCATTTTCATCAAGGACCAATGTGCTTGATGTAAATAAGCAAAAAAAAAATCTCATGAAATAATAAAACAAAATAAAATTTTTTTATTCTACTATTACCTGTATAATTTTTTATTTGTGTGATGTGCGAAAATGAAAAGTCACGTTAGGGAAGAAAGAGAAGGACACACGCGAAGTGAGGGAGGAAACGATGAGTTCATTTTCAACGCAACCTTGGCTATTATTCTCACCTTTAGACGTTTTGAAATTCGATTTCATAACATAAAAATATAACGAGATGAAAGCGAATTGACTTTGCTTCACTTTTATTATTTCTTTTTCTAGTAATTTTACAAAATGAACAGCGGTGAAGAGCTTTAAATTTTTTGGCACTACGTTCAAATATTAAAACTAATTATTATTATTTATTTTTTTTAGAGGGTGACGCCAATCACAATGAGGAAAAATTGGAAAAGTCCGAGAGTGCGACCACTTTGGTCAACGGTGTTTTGGTCACCGATATGGACCGTGTCGCTACTCCGGATTCAGCTTCATCCGTCGGAATTACCATACCCAATCACAATGGGGTAGCGGCTCTCATCTCTTCATCTACGGATCAAGAAAAGAAATCGTTAAAGATGATTGTGACTCGCTTTTTCGTTAACAACATTTGGCCTCCTAGAGGAAAATTTGCGAGATATTTGAGCATCTTCATCACCTTAGCGTTTCTTTACGGAATCTTATGGAGTACAATTAGGTCTGCGGCAACTCCCGGCGGCTATATTTTTGCTTTAATAATGTTAGTGGCTGCTTGTTGGGTGTTTGGAGAGATGATTGGACGTGTTAAACTGCCAGCATTATTAGGTACGTTTCTATTTTCATTTATGATCTATTTATTATTAATTAAATTGTCTATTGTTGATTAAGTACCGTAATATGCGTTGCCCATCACTTTATAAATTTTAATGTCTGGCTTCAAAATTGGCACTATAAACAGTTCTATAGACAGGCTCATAGTTTGCGTGGCACACATCCCATTGAATTTATTATTTATGCAAATGGAGATTCCAGTAGCGCACTTTAAAAAACCAATAACAGCCAAAAAATGATTCGAAGAAATTTAATTGTTTAATTGGTTTGCTTTTCTTATTTTTAATTGTCATCCGTTTCAAAAATCTGCATTGTTTAAATTATGCTATATTTTTAAAGTACATGTACTTCCATATTATAATTACATTGTTAGACTGATTTTGTGTATTTGGTTTGTTTAATTGAAGCAAAGAATATAATAATTGCTTTATCATTCTGACAGGTATGCTAGTGATGGGATTCATTTTAAGAAATATTCCTAATTTAAATATTGCCAAAGAGTTACGACCTGATTGGTCTTCATTCCTAAGGTATTGCATTTTGAAAACATTATCTTTTTTTAAAGTTTTTTTTCTTAACAGTTCAATGATTATTTTTCGGTTAGGAACGCAGCGTTGACCATAATTTTAACTCGAGCAGGAATGGGATTAGACCCATATAAATTGAAGAAAATGAGTTGGGTCTGCCTTCGTTTAGCCTGTTTACCTTGTATCGCCGAAGGCTTAGTAGCTGGATTAGTGGCCTACTGGCTTCTTGGATTTCCAATTATTCTTGGAATTACTTTAGGGTTAGAAAATTATTTTTATTTGATTACAAAATGTCTTCGAGCTGTATAATTTAAAAAAAAAATTTTTTAAATAGTTTTTGTTTGGCTGGCCTTTCTCCGGCAGTGGTTGTTCCGCCAATGTTACAATTGCAGGAAGAGGGGTTGGGAGTTAATAAAGGCATTCCAACTCTTGGCGTGTTTACAGCGGGCGTTGATGACGCTTTAGCCGTGGCAATTTTTGGAGTGTTTTTGAGCATTACATTTTCTCACGGTAATTGTTTCTAATTAAATATACATAAAATGTCTGCTCTAACGCAGGGTGCAATTATTATATAAATATTTGTAGAATATAACTAATAAAAGAATTTTAATTAGGGGCGCTTTGGTTTACAATATTGCAAGGACCGTTGGAAATTATTATCGGCGTTACTTATGGCGTTGTGATGGGACTTGTGGCATGGTACATTCCTAATCCAAACAGTGTAAGTTTGTCAGTAAAAGTTCGTTATTGTTACGATTTTTAATAATTATATTCTGTATATAGAAATCTGTGATATTTCCTCGATTTGCCATTTTATTCAGCGGTACTTTGTTCGCTATTTTTATGGGACAAGAAATTGGTTTTACGGGCGCAGGAGCTGTTGGGACTCTTGTATTTGGCTTTGTTGCTGCGATTGGGTGGAGAAAAGATAATAATCGAGACGTAAAATGACTTTACAATTTGATTTGAATTAAAAACATTATAATATTGTATTGATTTATTTTTCTAGAGAGAAATTTCGCGTATTTATGCAGTGATTTGGCTATTTATGCAGCCCATTCTATTTGGTCTAATAGGAGCAGAAATTGGAATCGAGAATTTATCAGGGAGCATCGTTGGTAATACATTTCTTGTCCTTAATTTTATTGAATAAAATGATGAAACAATTATTTTATGTTGCTCCCTAGGCAACGGAATTGCAGTTATTTTTTTCGGCCTATTGGCTAGAACTGTGATTGGGTTTCTATCAGTTCTCAAGTCAGGTTTCAATTGGAAAGAAATTATTTTTATTCAATTTACTTGCATTCCTAAAGCTACCGTTCAAGTACGCAAATTATTTGATGATCATACGATGAAAATTTCTTAATTAAACTTTGCAAATTTTAGGCAGCAATTGGCCCTTTAATATTAGATACGGCTAGGACTATGCACGCCGGAGAAACCGAGGAAAAATATGGCTTACAGGTTAGCAACAACAATTATTATTATTTTTGATGTTATTTAGATTTTATTTTCTAATTCTTTGAAAATTTTATCAAGGCTTTAATGATTGCTGCCATTTCGATTTTAATTTGTGCTCCAATTGGAGCTATTACGATCTCTTTCTTGGCACCAAAACTGCTTCATAGATCATCACCCGAAGATATTCCCAAAGATTGCGAGTTTGAAGCTGAGTGAACTAACAATAGCGAATTATTACACTATTTATTACGCATTTTAGAAATGTACAAATTTTTGTTATAACCCTAAACGATATGTATCTATCCAATCATCATTCATGTAATAATTAATCATCAAATATTTCTATATTTTTTATTCGAAACATCGTCAATTAACATGTTTTCTAAAACTCACTTTAAACTAAAATAAAAACATAATTGCGTTGCTTTTAAATCATTGGGTTTTTTTTTAAATAAAAATTAAAGATGAAGAAAAATTATTTATTTATTGTCTTGATAAAATTTATACTGTAGTGCTACTGGATTATAAGCTAAATCTACCGGTAGTTACAACAGGGTATATCTAAGTACTGTATTACGAGACGTATAATATAATAATTACACTTTATTAATTTTATCTATTTTTTTGGTTAAATTTCAAAATAAACGCTGAATTATTATTTTAAATATACATTGTGTCTGCAAATATACGACGTTTTTAAAAAGTGAATAAACAAGTCAAATTTTAATGAAATTGAATTAATTTTTTAATATTTACAT